>CALYLW010000222.1:487500-597500 GCA_944989445.1 Ampullaceana balthica
TCTGTCTCTCTGTCTTGGGCACCGCGGAAAAACAGAAGTAAAAAATGACCCATTTCCCGCTATGCCAACGAGCTGAAATTTGGCACATGGACCCGTGTCACCTAACAATGCATCGTATCAAAATTTCAGATCGATCGAACGCACAGTTATTAAATTAATGCATTTTTAGTTTATCTATATAAATTATATGCAGCGGTCGCTATCGTTTACATTTTACGGGTCACTTGACTTCACCCCAGCCAGACGTGAACACATCTCGTGTTTTAACCAGGTGTACCGGCATGCTTTTGTTTACATTTTGCGTGTCATGCTGAGTTCGGTCCAGCAATCGGTGACAAGACCTTTCCCCTATCCATCCCCCCCCCGCCCCGGGTTAAAAGCAAAGGGGAGTTAAGACAGATTCAGTCTGTAAATATTTGTCGCGTTTGAACATAATCAATACTTTTAGTTATGTCTCGTGAATGTTCATTCTCTTTTAGTTATGTCTCATATACAAGGGATTAATAGTCAAAAACTTTGTTTTTACGGGTTTGTTTTGTTAAATTCCTTATATTAACTTCACCGCCGTCTCCCCGTGTTGGGTACCGCAGAAAATTAGAAGTCAAAATTGACCCACTTCCCGTCATGCCATCGAGCTGAAATTTGGCACACGGACCCGTGTCACCTAACAATGCATCGTATCAAAATGTCAGATTGATCGAACGTACCGTAACTAAATTAATGCATTTTAGTTGATCTATATAAACTATATGTAGCGGTCGCTATTGTTTACATTTTACGGGTCACTTGACTTCACGCAAGCCACCGGTGAACACATCTCGTGTTTTAACCAGGTAAACCACCTGGAGTTGAGTTAAGGCGTGACGCCACCCGTCCATGTCCACACCCCTCCTCCCTTCCCACAGTTTTAAAGCCATGGGAGATAATTTCGGTTTCAGTCTGTAAATGTTTGTCGCGTTTGAACATAATCAATACTTTTAGTTATGTCTCATATATAAGGTGTTTATAGTCAAACACTTTGTTTTTACGGGGTTGTTTTATTACTCTTAACGTACACTAACTACGTCGTACTCTGATATCACACTGCTTACTATATTACACTAATTAATCTGTCTTTTAAATAATTTCTCAGATATTATATTCTGAGTGTACACTATTACTTGCTCGTTTAAAATGATTGCTAATCATTCACCTCGCCCACTCTCTCCCCTTGCTATTAATCTCTTACTACCTTCTTCCTCCTATTGCTCTCATTGGCTCTGAATTTGACCGCAGCTAAATTTTAATTTCTTTTTATACGTTTTATTTGTTTTTGTTCTATTTGTTCGTTGAAGAAGGCTCTTGGCCAAAACGTTCGTAGTTTTGTGACGTCTTGTATGGCTCATAATACCCTGTTTGCATGTCATCTATTTATTTATAACCCTGATTGCAGTCTCACCCACAACTTTTACCAGTCTGAAGTCTGAAGTAGCTTGTGTAACATTCACCCATTGAACATTTGGCTTGACAACACGGACAGTGTTACTAGGTGAGATTTCCTATTTATTTGACCAATAATGTGGCTGGTGGGACACTTCCTAAATGTCACGTGGTATTCAATGATGGAGCTTTAATCTCCGGATCAACTCACTTAGCAAGGTTTTTTTTCTTTCTCTCAACACTGTCTTTTTAACCACTTGATTTAGACCATCTTCTTAAATCTATTGTCAACCTTAGAACTCGACAATATTTAAAGAAATCGAACACTATAAGAACGTGATTTATTTGGTAAGCTGAGAATTCCCTGGAAAAGATTTCAGTGTAGTTAAAATGTGGAGAAACTAGACGTATTCCTTTAAGAGTACTATTTGAAAAGAATACCATTCAGGGACAGAATTTCGTGCTTGTACCAAATACCAAGGGAAGGAACTCAAAACAGAGCGATATAATCTTCATTGGACAGACGTAGGAATCAATATTTGATTTGTGTAAATGTTTAAATTTTTTTAAACATGTTATTTACTGTTTGGTTACATAGAAGAGCGTTGCTGATATTTTTTTATTTACATTTATTTACACAATGGATTAGTTTGCAAACCTATTCAATAAACATACAGTAGTAGCTACCCAACTCGCAACTACTGGCTACCTGTGTCATTGCTATCCAGGCAATTATAAACTACCACGACGTTTCATTACCTTGCGCACATTCGTTCATGACTTACTAGAGCATTCCCAAATATATATGTCCCCACCTTTGTCCACCCTGTGGATATCTTTTCACCTCAAATGTACTTCTTGCTACCTTGAGCTTTTCATGTCATGTCCTTCTACTCATACTACGTTGCACATATTCGGTTTTATTACAAATATAATACAGGCTGCTGAGTAGCGAAGTCAATAGTGCGCTCGCCTCACAAGCTGAGGGGCGTGGGATCGAGCCCACGTTATAGCTACAATAAAATTGTTGATGAATGACTATTGCTAAAAAGTCCTCCGCTGACCTGGAGAGAAGATGGGCGCCGCAAAGGTCTACCAAGCCCCGAGAAATTTCTAATGGAAACATTAGAGCACCCTACGACCACGCGGTTATGGGACACAAAATAAAATATATATATAATACATTTTTGTCTACCAACTCTCAAGTTTGGCACGCGTGAATGGAACTCATGCAGCGTGTGCTACCAACAACGTCAGGCGCACTTCTAAATATGTCAGTGTTAAGAACTGATGTCTATATACTGCTGTTAAATATTAAGTTACGATACTAATGAAGATACATACGATTAAATTATCCCCACTGTTAAATGTTGTGGACTATATTCTATACACATCAATACTTGTATATGACTCTTGTTGTCTAGGGTTACAGATTACGGCATGCTAATTGAGCTCCCAGACTACTTACAAACGTTATCTTTCTATTATCTACATCTAATCGGCTCTAGCCCCCAGTATTAACTATTAGTATAGAATACGCTACAATACCTAATACATATAAATAAGCACACAAAACACCTCTTTACACAACAGAGATAATATTTAATTACATTAAGTAAATCATATAAATACACATTGGAATAGATTCCACAATATAATGGATAGACTATAGCTCAATAACTCAAATAGTAAATACAATCAGATTACAACTTAACTTCACAAATACATTCTATGACTTCTTAGTCGGCCAGCTCCAGTTGTATGTCTGCCGATCTCACATCACACACGGTCTCAGGTCACGGGGTCAGTCCATGTTCCGCCTCAGTGGTCAGCGATGCTATTAACCCATTCATCGTCTGGGAGGCCGGTAACATCACGTCCCTCTACGACTCCAGTGACTGACAGCGTCACAGCTGGCTGCACTGTTTACTAACAGTAGTCTTCTGTCCGGCTCAGGGTTGTCTTGCCCACTTTTGCCAGTGGCACATCTGGTGCTCAAACTTCTATACTACGTAAGCTTGGCTATGCTAGCCCCTACATTTACTTGCTCCACTGTAGGTAACACTACCCTACATTTACTTGCTCCACTGTAGGTAACACTACCCTACATTTATTTGCGCCACTGTAGGTAACACTACCCTACATTTACTTGCTCCACTGTAGGTAACACTACCCTACATTTACTTGCTGCAAAACAGCAAGGCTCCCTTCACAAGACCCGTCCTACAAGGGTTTGGAATGCAGAGGACGAATGTGTCTTATGTCCCAGTATTTAAGGACCGCTCACCCACGCCTGTCCTCAATTCCATTGGGTGAACCTTTCGTCCCATGGATGGTACATGTGACAACTTTCATCTGATTGGTCAAGCCCTAAGTCCCAATAACCTTTTGGTGACTCCTGCAACATCAGATTCACAGACTTTGTCTAACTCAAGTAAAATGTATAGCATCCCTCCAAAAATGGCCTAGCCTAAGTATCCTATTTCGTCCTGCTAAACTTTGGCTGACCTATCACCAGCGTTTCCAAATCTTTGTCCCTCCAAAGATAGTGTCTCACACTACTCCCATTACCTCTGAAATTGTCCCCCAACGGTTCTAAAATAAAACGATTCTCAAACCTATATTTAGATACTTAACAGTCAGTGTGTACAAACGATATGTCTATCACACTCGTTATTAGCCATCTCTGAAAAGTGTGTCCGGTGTACATAAGATAAGTAACTAAATTTAAATAATGAAAGCACTTACTATATAGAATTCACACTTTTTGCCATTAAATATTCTGAAGTAAGCAAATGGAGATACATTAGTTAAATTAGCTTGCATGAGTTTAATCATCACTGAAAGGCATCTAAAAAAATTGTTTTTAATGAAGTGCACTCCACTTTTTTTTAGTTGCATGTGGTGCAATTTAAAAGAGTTAATTAAATAAATCTAGAAAAGCCTATCAAAATACCTGCTGTGAACAACCTATCAAAATACCTGCTGTGAACAACCTATCAAACTTCCTGGCATAAAACAACCTATCAAAATGCCTGGAAGAGAACAACCTATCAAAATGCCTGGCATAAAACAACCTATCAAAATGCTTGACATAAAACAACCAATCATAACGGACTCACACTAACTCATACGTGCGGTTAGATTAAGCCCATTAAAATGACGTCACATTGGAACCCCTTAAAATCGACATTTTATTCACTAGTTAGACACGACTATGACTTAACTCGAATAGTCATTTCACTTCGCGACTCAGGGCCGGTCTAATGTCATAACGGAAGTTTCCACAAAATGCCTTTTTAAATCCTTTATATTAACTCGTGGTGTCTGCGGCCGACCGACCTTGCTTGCTTGTCGCCAAAACTTTTGATCGATTTTTAACCCACTTGCTCGCAAGATAGCGAGCTGAAATTTTGCAGGCAGTTTCGTACCGATGATAAAAACAATGTATCAAACTTTCAGATCGATCGCATGTACCGTAATTAAATTATTGATTTTTTAGATTATTTTATTTATTTCTATGTATCATGCTATTTTTTGAGATAGAGCGTCGCGATGCGTATTATATTGAACAACCTTTCTGTCGCGCAATAAGGTGCGTATTTTATTGACAACTCTTTTTATAAACATATTCCTGATCGGTGCGCATTATATTAAACACGTTTTACGACACAACTGCAATTTTGTATTTCTGGATGGTCTGGCGCTGCGTATTATAATGAACATTCTTTTAATTACTTCTCGTACATAAAGGATTTATAGTCAAAAACTTGGTTTTTTACGGGTTTTTCTTATTTTTTACTGAGGAACCCTGGATGTGAAAGGAACCGTCTTCGTCTCGTCAATTTTGTGGTCCGGGGACTTCATTGAAGTGTCGTTAATGTGTCTACTATCAGGCGAAGCCCCACAGCGTCAACCCCATTTGCTGTGTCAGGGGGGTTAGTTCAAGCTGAAAGGATTCGAGGCATGTATGACGAAGGCTAATCTAATTCAAATTTCCCATTCCGCCCACGGGAGTTCCTTTGAAAATTATTGCCATAACGGAAGGATTATGCGGGGATAAATATTTTTAAATATTCTATTTATCCATTCCGCGACTGCACTGGGTTATGTGTTCGGTTATCTTTCATAACTGGTTGATTGTTCCCTGTGTGGTCAATGTTCCCCCGTATGCAACTGTTGCTTATACAAGAAATGTTTCCTGTAAAGCAAATACTCTCTGGTCCATGCTGTTTATTTTGCTCCTATTCTTTTATATTGGCCAAGTTCCTATGGAAACAATATCAAATGATAAAGAAAAGGCTGTAACGCTAGGGAAGAACAAATCTATTGGCATTGCTTTTAACGCTATACAAGAACAAATCTATTGACCTTGCTTTTAACGATATACAAGATGAAACCTTCAGGACATGGCTTGAAGCGGTGTACAAAATCAAACATTTTAACGCTGTGCAATTAACTAAAATATAAGAAATGGCTTTTAACGCACTGCTAAAACAAACGAAGAGGTCATGACTTTTAATGATGCACAAAATCAAATAAATTGACATAGCTTTCACTTTTCACAGTAACTGCCCTAAAGAAAATGGCCTTTAATGCAGTCTTAACCTATAGGATGTGAAAGGAACAAGATCTAACAAGATGCACAAGATCTAACATAAAGTACATGGTTTTTAATATCGTACAAAATCAAACTTATTGACATGGCTATTCTCGCTGTACAAGATCGAAGCTATAGAGCGTATATTATGGGAAAACGAACACAAAACCACCGTCAGCACTCTTGCCCTTACAAAAAAATTGGGGCATTGCGATAGAGCGCTTGCTCTACGTGATTCGTTGAATTCCCTAATGTAACTGGATTGTGCCCAGGCATTCTGCCCTAGATGTTCTGTGGACAGCATTGAACGTTCCTATGACTTGTCATCTCGCTAATATATTGGGCTTTATTCTTTCATCTCGTAATGTGGGTCAAGTATGGTATCACAATAGTTCCAGTATTTCAATTAGTTCATGGTACACTAGAACCAGCAGTAACATCGTAACTATTTTATAAGGCTTAGTGTCGGACACTAAAATTCATTTCAAACATGAATTTAATAACACTGAAGTTCAAAGTGTGAGTGATATATAATGTATGTGTAAGCTGAATGAAAATATTCATTTAAAAAACGAAATACAATATTATCCTAACTTATTATTCTCTTTAAAGCCCAGAGGTTTCTTCTTGTCACATTAATAATTTAAGAAGCCGCTTTACATATAAGTTCCCTGTATTAGATAATTGTCTCATCTTTTCTATTATAAATGCATTCCAAATTCTGCCTTTTTTTTAGTGCATGCCTCATCCTTCACTGTTTCAGTGCACGCCTCTTCCATCCCTGTATCAGTATTTTCCCCATTATTCCTTGTAGTTGTAGCAACTACTTTTTCATGTTTTCCTGTATTAGCTCTTGCTCATTCTTCCCTGTGCCAGTGTTTTCCCACACGTACCAATACCAGCGATTGTCCATTATTCCCTGTACCAGTGATTGTCCATTATTCCATATACCAGTGATTGTCCATTATTCCCTGTACCAGTGTTTGTCCATTATTCCCTATACCAGTGATTGTCCATTATTCCCTATACCAGTGATTGTCCATTATTCCCTATACCACTGAGTGTCCATTATTCCATATACCAGTGATTGTCCATTATTCCCTGTACCAGTGATAGTCCATTATTCCCTATACCAGTGATTGTCCATTATTCCCTATACCAGTGATTGTCCATTATTCCCTATACCACTGAGTGTCCATTATTCCCTATGCCAGTGATTGTCCATTATTCCCTATACCAGTGATTGTCCATTATTCCCTATACCAGTGATTGTCCATTATTCCCTATACCAGTGATTGTCCATTATTCCCTATACCAGTGATTGTCCATTATTCCCTATCCCAGTGATTGTCCATTATTCCCTATACCAGTGATTGTCCATTATTCCCTATACCACTGAGTGTCCATTATTCCCTATGCCAGTGATTGTCCATTATTCCCTATACCAGTGATTGTCCATTATTCCCTATACCAGTGATTGTCCATTATTCCCTATACCAGTGATTGTCCATTATTCCCTGTACCAGTGATTGTCCATTATTCCCTATACCAGTGATTGTCCATTATTCCCTATCCCAGTGATTGTCCATTATTCCCTATACCACTGAGTGTCCATTATTCCCTATGCCAGTGATTGTCCATTATTCCCTATCCCAGTGATTGTCCATTATTCCCTGTACCAGTGATTGTCCATTATTCCCTGTACCAGTGCTTGTCGATTATTTCCTACACCAGTGATTGTCCATTATTCCCTGTACCAGTGATTGTCCATTATTCCCTATACCAGTGATTGTCCATTATTCCCTATCCCAGTGATTGTCCATTATTCCCTGTACCAGTGATTGTCCATTATTCCCTATACCAGTGATTGTCCATTATTCAATATACCAGTGATTGTCCATTATTCCCTATACCAGTGATTGTCAATTCTCACTTGTACCAGTGATTTCCCTATCCTTTCATTCCCTGTATCAGCTCTTGCCACATCTATAACACTGTTCCTTGTATCAGCTCTTGCCACATCTATAACACTGTTCCTTGTATCAGCTCTTGCCACATCTATAACACTGTTCCCTGTATCAGCTCTTGCCACATCTGTTGACGTTTGTATCGCTATTTCGCCACGCCGCATGTGTACCCTGAAACAGTAAATAATTTTAACATTAAATTATTGGTTGTAGACACAATGTCATCCGTGATATCAAACGGCAGTGGGACAATCAGTTGAATACGGCATGATAAACAACAGAAAGTAACCAAAGAAACAATTTATTATGTATGGATTTGTATCCGCTCTTGTGAATTTTTTTTCTCTGATACCGGATTTTAAAAATATTATGTCATTTGCAAAAAATAAGAATCAATCTATCTTGAACCGGCCACTGTCCACTTAACTTATAAAACCAAGAGCAATGCGGATCTAAGCTATACAGTTATAGACACTCAGGACTTCTAAGCTATACAGTTATAGACACTCAGGACTTCTAAGCTATACAGTTATAGACACTCAGGACTTCTAAGCTATACAGTTATAGACACTCAGGACTTCTAAGCTATACAGTTATAGACACTCAGGACTTCTAAGCTATACAGTTATAGACACTCAGGACTTCTAAGCTATACAGTTATAGACACTCAGGACTTCTAAGCTATACAGTTATAGACACTCAGGACTTCTAAGCTATACAGTTATAGACACTCAGGACTTCTAAGCTATACAGTTATAGACACTCAGGACTTCTAAGCTATACAGTTATAGACACTCAGGACTTCTAAGCTATACAGTTATAGACACTCAGGACTTCTAAGCTATACAGTTATAGACACTCAGGACTTCTAAGCTATACAGTTATAGACACTCAGGACTTCTAAGCTATACAGTTATAGACACTCAGGACTTCTAAGCTATACAGTTATAGACACTCAGGACTTCTAAGCTATACAGTTATAGACACTCAGGACTTCTAAGCTATACAGTTATAGACACTCAGGACTTCTAAGCTATACAGTTATAGACACTCAGGACTTCTAAGCTATACAGTTATAGACACTCAGGACTTCTAAGCTATACAGTTATAGACACTCAGGACTTCTAAGCTATACAGTTATAGACACTCAGGACTTCTAAGCTATACAGTTATAGACACTCAGGACTTCTAAGCTATACAGTTATAGACACTCAGGACTTCTAAGCTATACAGTTATAGACACTCAGGACTTCTAAGCTATACAGTTATAGACACTCAGGACTTCTAAGCTATACAGTTATAGACACTCAGGACTTCTAAGCTATACAGTTATAGACACTCAGGACTTCTAAGCTATACAGTTATAGACACTCAGGACTGAAGTAGAAGCAGAATTAGAAATTTATTATAATTGTATCTTCAACTTAAAACTGTGAAGCAATTTTTTATTAATATTTTCTTTCCATTGAACTTTCTATCTCTTTCAGAATTTCGGAACTTTTTGACCAATCAGATGACCTCCATAGTTTATTTCCTGTTAGGAGTAGTGTTGGTATCAAGTTGACAGATGTAGGTCAGTGCGTAGCCTCGTTTTTCAACACCTTTGGGAAGTATTCGGTTTCCGCTGTTGATTCTGTTTTCAACGCCCGCCCAGACTCCTAGCTATGATTTCAGCACATACCAAAACTAATGATAATATGAAGACACGAACAACGTTATCTAAATCGACATTGTATCGATTTGTTCTTTGATTCTTACAACGACATCTAAATAAAAATAGAATCGATTGTTTCTTGGATTCTTAAAACGTTATACCTGTAATATTTAAATGAACATAAAATCGATTAGTTCTCGGATTCATACACCGTTATCTAAATTTCAAAGAATCGATTTGTTGTTCGATTCTTCCAACGTTATCTAAATAGACATTGTATTGATTGGTTGAAGTGTTACACTGTTCTTGGATTTTTACCCATGACGTTATTTACCTAACATTATTCAACATTCTGCACCCACCCAACAACACTTTTTTTTGCACTTCATTTTAGTCAAGAACTCTGGAGTTTTAACTTCAGTTGTTACAAAAAATGTATTCCTTTTTTAATGTCAAAAACTTTTTCCTCAAGGATGGGATGTCTTTGTTTACAGTAAATGTTGACGATAATGTCTATTTTATACTGTTCTGGAGTCATTTAAAGCTACATTCCATCACATACCATTCTGGAGTCATTGGAAGCTACATTCTAACACATACCGTTTTGGGGTCATTGGAAGCTACATTCTACCATATACCATTCTGGAGTCACTTAAAGCTACATTCTAACACATACCGTTTTGGGGTCATTGGAAGCTACATTCTACCATATACCATTCTGGAGTCACTTAAAGCTACATTCTACCACATACCCTTCTGGAGTCACTTAAAGCTACATTCTACCACATACCATTCTGGAGTCATTGGAAGCTACATTCTACCACATACCATTCTGGAGTCATTGGAAGCTACATTCTACCACATTCCATTCTGGATTTATTGGAAGCTACATTCTAACACATACCGTTTTGGGGTCATTGGAAGCTACATTCTACCATATACCATTCTGGAGTCACTTAAAGCTACATTCTACCACATACCATTCTGGAGTAATTGGAAGCTACATTCTACCACTTACCATTCTGGAGTCATTGGAAGCTACATTCTACCACATACCATTCTGGAGTCATTGGAAGCTACATTCTACCACATTCCATTCTGGAGTCATTGGAAGCTACATTCTACCACATACCATTCTGGAGTCACTTAAAGGTACATTCTACCACATACCCTTCTGGGGTCACTTAAAGCTACATTCTACCACATACCGTTTTGGGGTCATTGGAAGCTACATTCTACCATATACCATTCTGGAGTCACTGAAAGCTACATTCTACCACATACCATTCTGGAGTCACTTAAAGCTACATTCTACCACATACCATTCTGGAGTCATTGGAAGCTACATTCTACCACATACGATTCTGGAGTCATTGGAAGCTACATTCTACCACATTCCATTCTGGAGTCATTGGAAGCTTCATTCTACCACATACCATTATGGAGTCACTTAAAGGTACATTCTACCACATACCCTTCTGGGGTCACTTAAAGCTACATTCTACCACATACCATTCTGGAGTCACTTAAAGCTACATTCTACAACATACCGTTTTGGGGTCATTGGAAGCTACATTCTACCATATACCATTCTGGAGTCACTGAAAGCTACATTCTACCACATACCATTCTGGAGTCACTTAAAGCTACATTCTACCACATACCATTCTGGAGTCACTTAAAGCTACATTCTACCACATACCGTTCTTGAGTCATTTAAAGCTACATTCTACCACATACCATTCTGGAGTCACTTAAAGCTACATTCTACCACATACCATTCTGGAGTCACTTAAAGCTACAATCTACCACATACCATTCTGGAGTCACTTAAAGCCACATTCTACCAATACCGTTCTGGAGTCACTTAAAGCTACATTCTACCAATACCGTTCTGGAGTCACTTAAAGCTACATTCTACCACATTCACAAAGCTACATAACACGACACAGTGTGTTCGTCTCTGGATGTTATAATACATTGGTCAGTAAATATTTGTTTTTATAAAAAGAATGAACTTTGCAAGAAAAATATGTCCATAAAACGCCAGGTGTTAAGTTGATGGCGTAGAAGAAATGAATTGTAACAGAAATAAAATAAAAGTTTTTAAAAGTTGAGTTTCCTTTGATGAACCTTGAACCTAGAACGTGATTTGCAAGCATTATCTGAAACTACTTCTGTTAATGCAAACTCTCTTCGTGTCAAAGGAATAAAGGTAAACAAAGAAAATAAAGCGTTTAAAAACCATAATGAATACATCAGCAATTAATTTTTAAAAGCTTTCTGTCTGGGGTAACACATGATGTTTGTATTTTGAAAGTACTTGTCACAATGTGTCTAAGAAACGGTATTTGTTCTGTGTGATGTATCAAGCAGATGAAGGACGAAAACAAGATGATGAATTCATGTTTACTTAAATGGATAAACGTTACTTGGTTAATTTTAGTGGTTTTTCATTTACAACATAAATTTTAGGCATTCGTACTTTTGCCTGGCATAAACATACATAGTAGAATTTATAATGTCCGGTGATGTTAAATATATAACATCAAATATTTGTAATTTCTAGTTTTATAGATATACTTTTTAAAAAACACTTTACATAAGGAAACTTTATGTTATAGCTTTAAATTGGTTTACATATTATAAATAGAATTTGTAATGCATTTAAATTTCGGTTAATCGCTTATCATGTACTTTAAATGAAAGAGAACATAGAGTCTTAGTATTTTTCATTTATTTGTTGTACTCGAGTACATTCTACCTTGAGAGACCTTGTTGTGCTTGAGTACATTCTACATTGTGACTCCTTGTTGTACTCGAGTACATTCTACATTGAGAATCCTTGATGTACTCGAGTACATTCTACATTGACACTCCTGGTTATACTCGAGTACATTCTACATTGTGACTCCTTGTTGTACTCGATTACATTCTACCTAGAGACTCCTTGCTGTACTCGAGTACATTCTACATTGTGACTCCTTGTTGTACTCAGGTACATTCTACATTGAGACTCCTTGTTGTACTCGAGTACATTCTACATTGAGACTCCTTGATGTACTCGAGTACATTCTACATTGACACTCCTGGTTATACTCGAGTACATTCTACATTGTGACTCCTCGTTGTACGCGAGTACATTCTACATTGACACTCCTGGTTATACTCGAGTACATTCTACATTGACACTCCTGGTTATACTCGTGTAGTTGGACCAAAATAGTCCAACCAAAATAGTAAACCTATGTAAACAGACTCCGTGCTGTACTCGAGTACCCCATTCCAACATTATCAAACCGGTGCAAGAAGATTTATTTCCGATCATCACTAGAAGGTGTCATCGATTGAACACAAGATTTCTGGTCGTCTGCGAATCAATAACTCCACTGAGTTAAGGCTGAACTCTTCAGTAACAGAGAATCTTTAAAAAGACTTGATTTAAACTTCATTTAAATATCAGGGAAGACCCTAGGGAACCGCTTTTCACCCTTGTGTTAAGTTACATGGCACAGGATATTTTAAGTCTTCTAAAGAAATTAATTTTTCGTTTACAAATTTTGTAACTAAATTAATCTTTTGAAAATATTTTGATGAATTTCTATAATTAAAATCGGCCCATTTTTAAGACACTCCTTTTATCTTTATTCTCTTGACAATGAAAATTCGCATCTATGTATAAAAGATAAAAACTAAAAAATTAAAAAAATTGTAAAGCTGTAAACTACACGGCTGCTAGAGATGAGACTTATGGCTTCGGTTGGCGAGTATGAATCGGTCCTTTCGTCACCCTTTAAACCCTTATAATTGAAGGGAACAATGGGAGTTTATTGTTCCACTGTTGTAGATACCCAACCCCGCAATCATTTTACGTCAAACCTCACATCAGATCTGTAAATACAGAGTTGTCTTAAGACGTTCATTGAATGATTGATTTTATAAGAAAGACAACTCCTGCAACGTAATTTTTCTTCAATGGCTGATTTACATATCTTTACCGCGTAAACACGACAGATTAACACTTCTACCAAGATGTCTAAATAGTAAACCTATGTAAACAGTCCAACCAAGACGTCTATATAGTAAACCTATGTAAACAGTCCTACCAAGATGTCTATATAGTAAACCTATGTAAACAGTCCTACCAAGATGTCTATATAGTAAACCTATGTAAACAGTCCAACCAAGATGTCTATATAGTGAACCTATGTAAAAAGTCCAACCAAGATGTCTAAATAGTGAACCTATGTAAACAGTCCAACCAAGATGTCTAAATAGTAAACCTATGTAAACAGTCCAACCAAGATGTCTATATAGTGAACCTATGTAAACAGTCCAACCAAGATGTCTATATAGTAAACCTATGTAAACAGTCCAACCAAGATGTCTATATAGTGAACCTATGTAAACAGTCCTACCAAGATGTCTATATAGTAAACCTATGTAAACAGTCCAACCAAGATGTCTATATAGTAAACCTATGTAAACAGTCCAACCAAGATGTCTATATAGTGAACCTATGTAAACAGTCCAACCAAGATGTCTATATAGTGAACCTATGTAAACAGTCCTACCAAGATGTCTATATAGTAAACCTATGTAAACAGTCCAACCAAGATGTCTATATAGTAAACCTATGTAAACAGTCCAACCAAGATGTCTAAATAGTGAACCTATGTAAACAGTCCAACCAAGATGTCTATATAGTGAACCTATGTAAACAGTCCAACCAAGATGTCTAAATAGTGAACCTATGTAAACAGTCCAACCAAGATGTCTAAATAGTAAACCTATGTAAACAGTCCAACCAAGATGTCTATATAGTGAACCTATGTAAACAGTCCAACCAAGATGTCTAAATAGTGAACCTATGTAAACAGTCCAACCAAGATGTCTAAATAGTAAACCTATGTAAACAGTCCAACCAAGATGTCTATATAGTGAACCTATGTAAACAGTCCTACCAAGACGTCTATATAGTAAACCTATGTAAACAGTCCTACCAAGATGTCTAAATAGTGAACCTATGTAAACAGTCCTACCAAGATGTCTAAATAGTAAACCTATGTAAACAGTCCAACCAAGATGTCTATATAGTAAACCTATGTAAACAGTCCAACCAAGATGTCTATATAGTGAACCTATGTAAACAGTCCTACCAAGACGTCTATATAGTAAACCTATGTAAACAGTCCTACCAAGATGTCTAAATAGTAAACCTATGTAAACAGTCCAACCAAGATGTCTATATAGTAAAACTATGTAAACAGTCCTACCAAGATGTCTATATAGTGAACCTATGTAAACAGTCCAACCAAGATGTCTAAATAGTAAAACTATGTAAACAGTCCTACCAAGATGTCTATATAGTAAACCTATGTAAACAGTCCAACCAAGATGTCTAAATAGTAAACCTATGTAAACAGTCCTACCAAGACGTCTATATAGTAAACCTATGTAAACAGTCCTACCAAGACGTCTATATAGTAAACCTATGTAAACAGTCCAACCAAGATGTCTATATATAATAAACCTATGTAAACAGTCCAACCAAGATGTCTAAATAGTAAACCTATGTAAACAGTCCTACCAAGATGTCTATATAGTAAACCTATGTAAACAGTCCAACCAAGATGTCTAAATAGTAAACCTATGTAAACAGTCCTACCAAGACGTCTATATAGTAAACCTATGTAAACAGTCCTACCAAGACGTCTATATAGTAAACCTATGTAAACAGTCCAACCAAGATGTCTATATAGTAAACCTATGTAAACAGTCCAACCAAGATGTCTAAATAGTAAACCTATGTAAACAGTCCAACCAAGATGTCTAAATAGTAAACCTATGTAAACAGTCCAACCAAGATGTCTATATAGTGAACCTATGTAAACAGTCCAACCAAGACGTCTATATAGTAAACCTATGTAAACAGTCCAACCAAGATGTCTAAATAGTAAACCTATGTAAACAGTCCTACCAAGATGTCTATATAGTAAACCTATGTAAACAGTCCAACCAAGATGTCTAAATAGTGAACCTATGTAAACAGTCCTACCAAGACGTCTATATAGTAAACCTATGTAAACAGTCCTACCAAGACGTCTATATAGTGAACCTATGTAAACAGTCCAACCAAGATGTCTAAATAGTGAACCTATGTAAACAGTCCAACCAAGATGTCTATATAGTAAACCTATGTAAACAGTCCTACCAAGACGTCTATATAGTAAACCTATGTAAACAGTCCAACCAAGATGTCTATATAGTGAACCTATGTAAACAGTCCAACCAAGATGTCTATATAGTAAACCTATGTAAACAGTCCAACCAAGATGTCTATATAGTAAACCTATGTAAACAGTCCTACCAAGATGTCTATATAGTAAACCTATGTAAACAGTCCTACCAAGATGTCTATATAGTGAACCTATGTAAACAGTCCAACCAAGATGTCTATATAGTGAACCTATGTAAACAGTCCTACCAAGATGTCTATATAGTAAACCTATGTAAACAGTCCTACCAAGATGTCTATATAGTAAAACCTATGTAAACAGTCCAACCAAGATGTCTATATAGTGAAACCTATGTAAACAGTCCCTACCAAGATGTCTAAATAGTAAACCTATGTAAACAGTCCAACCAAGATGTCTATATAGTAAAACTATGTAAACAGCAATTTTCTCTTTAAGTTGCGCGGCCACGCAGGTTTATGACAGACGCCGTGCAGCAGTTTAGAATTACCGCGCAGCATATTTTCAAAAAATGTTACACAAAAAAAAATGGATGCTGTGCAACTTTGCACACGAGATTTTGTACTTTGCACACGGACTAACGAACCTTAGAGGTAACATTGGTAAACAGTTCTACCAAGATTACTGTCTAGTAAACTCGACATGTAAACAGTGCTACAAAGGTCGCAATCAAACACATTATGTGAACAGTCCAAAAAAGATATCTAGCTCGTAAGCACAGAATGTCAACAGTCCACCTAAAATGCCTACCCCATAAACACGGTGTGTTAACATTCCAACCCAAAGCATTTTCCATAAACACAGTGTGTGAACTGTTTGGACAAACTAATGAATAGTTCAAATCATTAAATTTAAAAATTATTCTGAATTCAATGAATTGGCTATTCAAATAATGCCTACTGTTAAAGATGTTCCGAATGAATAATTTATTTAATATTGTAACATAAATTATCCATAAATACTTCCTTGTGATGTAGCTATCTGGATAGCCACAGACCAAACATAAGAAACCATATTTAGGATGAAACTTTGAGTAGCTATCTGGATAGCCACAGACCAAACATAAGAAACCATATTTAGGATGAAACTTTGAGTAGCTATCTGGATAGCCACAGACCAAACATAAGTAGCCATATTTAGGATCAAACTTTGAGAATCCTTAACTCGAGGTTTTTTTTCTAGCTCCTATATACAAGAGCTCCACATCTTGAATTACTGACCTTGTAACATTTCCATTTAGTCAGACATTTAATCAGACATTTAAATGACTCTGAAATCACGTCTGCTCTGTTAGATTATATACACGACGTCAAAGCCTGGCACGGAAAGATTCATCTAAAAATAAAAATCCTTTAAAACATCGACCAACACGAAGGTATATGCTATCACGCATTAAGACACGCCCCCAAAGCATGTTCATATTTTCATTTTTTATTACACTATTCATTTTAGGTCACGGAATAATTTTTTTATTTATTTAAAAGATGTAAACATTTTTAATGACTATCTTAAGATTTGAGCAAACGGCAACTCCCGTCCCAAAGCTAGAGAACCCTCGTGGATTGTCTCTCCCTGATCAAGTTTAAAATACCTGGTTCCGTCCAACTTCTCTACCTTAAAGTTGGGTTGTATTTGGCCAGAGCAACAACTCTCTCTATTTGTCGACAGGATCAGAAACCATGACACACTGGGAAAGGTTAAACCAAGAAAAACATTTCTAATTCAGAGTGAAGAGTAGACAAGTTACTAGCCCCAACCTCATTTTCCTTGAGCATTCAGCAGCTTTTTGTGGAGCGTAAAAGAAGAGACAAAGAAAATAAATGAGAAGGCGTTGTACCACAGATTTGGACTGACTTTCGAAATGTAAAAGAAAGTAACTCTGTTTTTACAACGACTTTCAAAACAATGATTCGTTTTGTTTTTAGTCTTTAAATTAAAATAATTTAATTAACTTATGTTTTCCGTCGATTTAGGATGCGTTGGCTTGTGTTTAATATTGTGACAAGTCTATTGCAAGGAATGCTACATTCAATTGACATTTTGTTTGAGGTTATCTTGAAACATGGAATTGTGAATCAGAGAGTGCATTTTATGACAAAGTTTATTTATATTAGATACAATAATAGGTCATTTTCTCTAATACTTGGTTTCCTCTTACACGCATTGTTGTTGATTATTTTTAAAACATAACCCTTTCATTACACTGTTAAATTTCTTAGATATTTTGTTATGTAAAAAACACAAACTTGAGTCAAATTTGTACATTCTGCCCTCTGTTGGTATGTTTTACATTGGAGCTTTTATTTTGGAATTAACTGAAAACTAGATCAAAAGTTTTGGAGTCAAATCAAACCGGCTTGTGGCTAGGCAGGCTGTTCTACATATGTATGAGAAAGCTGTGAACACAGCCACTTGTAGTCCTACCTGTCAAGAGACTTACACTACAAAAACTCTTTTTAGGACTTTAAACTTTCACCTCCAAAAACAATGAATGTTTTGTAGACTTGGACTCTGTTGGTTAGACTCCTAAGTTGGAATGTTTAGAATTCTGTTGGTTAGACTCCTGTGTAGGAATGTTTAGAATTATGTTGGTTAGACTCCTGAGTTGGAATGTTTAGAATTCTGTTGGTTAGACTCCTGAGTTGGAATGTTTAGAATTCTGTTGGTTAGACTCCTGTGTAGGAATGTTTAGAACTCTGTTGGTTAGACTCCTGAGTTAGAATGTTTAGAACTATGTTGGTTAGACTCCTGAGTTAGAATGTTTAGAATTCTGTTGGTTAGACTCCTAAGTTAGAATGTTTAGAATTCTGTTGGTTAGACTCCTAAGTTGGAATGTTTAGAACTATGTTGGTTAGACTCCTAAGTTGGAATGTTTAGAATTCTGTTGGTTAGACTCCTAAGTTGGAATGTTTAGAACTCTGTTGGTTAGACTCCTGAGTTGGAATGTTTAGAACTATGTTGGTTAGACTCCTAAGTTGGAATGTTTAGAATTCTGTTGGTTAGACTCCTAAGTTGGAATGTTTAGAATTCTGTTGGTTAGACTCCTAAGTTAGAATGTTTAGAATTCTGTTGGTTAGACTCCTAAGTTAGAATGTTTAGAATTCTGTTGGTTAGACTCCTAAGTTAGAATGTTTAGAACTCTGTTGGTTAGACTCCTAAGTTAGAATGTTTAGAATTCTGTTGGTTAGACTCCTAAGTTAGAATGTTTAGAATTCTGTTGGTTAGACTCCTAAGTTGGAATGTTTAGAACTCTGTTGGTTAGACTCCTGTGTAGGAATGTTTAGAACTTCGGAAACAAAGCTCCCTAAACAAATGCGTCACCGTTTACCATTCATTCCTAGTACACCTTGCTAGGATACGCCATACTCACTTCTGTGTACATGCTACACTCCCTGCAGTGTACATGCCACATACCCTGCTGCGTACACGCCACGCTCAGAGTGGTTTGAAATGTATTCCCCGGTGACGTTTTTATTGGGCTAGCAGCACGCATGTGATACTCGGGGTGACGCTCTGCTCACGTCGAGAATGAACTGTAGATAAGAAATCAACTTCGTTGAGGGTCGCTGTGTGAAATAGCTTCACTTGGTCTATGGCTCTATCGGATCTATTGGCACGTAGTCTACGGCTCTATCGGATCTATTGGCATGTAGACTACGGCTCTATCAGATCTATTGGCTCTTAGTCTACGGCTGTATCAGATCTATTGGCACTTAGTATACGGCTCTATCAGATCTATTGGCACTTAGTCTTATCTTATCTTATCTATACAGACGCTCCTTCTATGCAGAAGATAGTTGCGTCCACAGACCATGACAGATGATCTGTTGGCAAGTGATGCAGCAATCACAGGCCACGGCTTTGTGGGTTCCACGCATTACCCAGCCGCCTAACACTACACTAGGTACCCATTCGGAGCGGGGTGACTCAGGGACGCCCTAGGCCCCGGG
The DNA here is from genome assembly GCA_944989445.1 of Ampullaceana balthica. NCBI lineage: Eukaryota > Metazoa > Mollusca > Gastropoda > Lymnaeidae > Ampullaceana > Ampullaceana balthica. Next base: position 507,348 of record CALYLW010000222.1, read on the forward strand.
AACAAACCCTTGCCATCACACGGATTCGAACCCGTGACCATCGGTACGACAGTCCAGTGCGCTGCCACTCGACCACTGCGTCCCCGGCTCTATCGGATCTATTGGCATGTAGACTACTGCTCTATCAGATCTATTTATTGTGTCCACAGCTGTGAGTCGCATACTGATTGACGAATCTTTCCTCATTAAATTCAAGTACGAATATATTCCTTAAAGGCATATAAAGGCTTGCTCTAAAACTACAACCGGTCTTCCTTGGAAGATCTGGTACTGCCTATGTCTGCAGATAAAGGCTTGCTCTATAACAGGAGTCGGGAAACCATGGCTCGTGAGCCAGATGCGGCTGTATTGACGGCTTCATCTGGCTTTCAGACGAATGCTCGCTTATAAAAATTAAAAACCAACTTTTATTCAGACTCATTTGATCTACATATTAATTGCATATAAACAAGCATAACAATGTTATTAAAAACGATTCAGAGACATAATTATTGTACTTATAGTGTTGAAATTACACAAAATTTACACATAAACTTGAATTTTTAGTTTTAAAACATAATGTATGGCGCTCACGGAATTACTTGTCAAAATATGTGGTGTTTATGGCTCTCAGACAAAATATGTGGTGTTTATGGCTCTCTCAGACAAAATATGTGGTGTTTATGGCTCTCTCGGACAAAATATGTGGTGTTTATGGCTCTCTCAGACAAAATATGTGGTGTTTATGGCTCTCTCAGACAAAATATGTGGTGTTTATGGCTCTCTTGGACAAAATATGTGGTGTTTATGGCTCTCTCAGACAAAATATGTGGTTTTTATGGCTCTCTCAGACAAAAAGTTTCATGACCCCTGCTCTATAACTACAACCCATCTTCCTTGGAAGATCTGATGCTCGGTTAGCGTTGAATGACTGTCACGTGATTGTGGAGTGTGGAGTGTGGAAGAAACTATTGTGGCGTTCTAAGATGATAGAAACACTCCACAAAAACCTGTCTCAATTATTCAGTTGTTCTGCTACGATGTCACAAGTATTTCTCGTGGAATAGGCTACACGTTTTATTTATAAATAGCCCGGATAAGTGGTGTAGCGTAGGCGGGGCTTTGGGGGCGGTTTCACTTGGTGCAAAAAATCTAGGGGCGTATAGTTTCAAATTGAATTGATACTCAGGAGTATGAGATTGTTGTCAGCCGACAAGCCACATGTTAGAGGTGAATCATGCTCTGTGTGCTACGAGCGCTGCCACCTCACGTTGCGCCAGAGGTCGGAACAAACAGTGGAAGTGATGTCCCCATATTTTGACCAGACAAACAGTGGTTGTGACCTTTCCATATTCGGACCGGACAAACAGTGGTTGTGATTTTTCCATATTTAGACGGGACAAAAAGCTGTTGTGACTTTTCCTTATTTATACGGGGCAAACAGTGGTTGTGACCTGTCCATATTCGGACCGGACAAACAGTGGTCGTGACTTTTCCATATTCAGACAGGACATACAGCTGTTGTGACTTTTCCACATTTAGATGGGACAATCAGTGGTTGTGCAGTTTAGATACTTAGACCGGACAAACAATGGCTATGACGCCTTCGTTTTTAGACCGGACGAATAGTGGCTGTGACGTCTTCAGCCTTAGACGTGACAAATAGTGGCTGTGATGTCTTCAGACTTATACCGGACAAATAGTGGCTGTGACGACTTCATATTTAGACCGTACAAATAATGGCTGTTATGTCTTCAGACTTAAACCGGACAAATAGTGGCTGTGACGTCTTCAGCCTTAGACGTGACAAATAGTGGCTGTGACGTCTTCAGCCTTAGGCGTGACAAATAGTGGCTGTGACGTCTTCAGCCTTAGACGTGACAAATAGTGGCTGTGACGTCTTCAGCCTTAGACGTGACAAATAGTGGCTGTGATGTCTTCAGACTTATACCGGACAAATAGCGGCTGTGACGACTTCATATTTAGACCGTACAAATAATGGCTGTTATGTCTTCAGACTTAAACCGGACAAATAGTGGCTGTGACGTCTTCAGACTTAGACCAGACAAATAGTGGCTGTGACGTGTCCATATTGGATATGAAACCGTCGAGTGGAACTCTCACGACCCTTTTGAAATCTCAGCGGCTCCACGACTTCGATTTTGAGTTAGACTTTTGTCAGCATCGTACTCTCTGTGTCCAACTCGTATCGATCCCCGTGTCCTTTTTATCTCCCTTTGGCAATGATAAATGTCTTATTAAATTGTGCTTAAAGTTGAAGAGAGATTTCAGCGGGTCTGATTAAAAGACGGGGTGGGGAGAGGCTTGCGTGTCAATTTGCTTTACATTCAGGACAGTAGTTATTTTTAGGACACGTCTGATACATTGGCCTTAATTGGTTTGGATATCGTTTTCCTGAAAGTTTAAATTAAATAAACCTTTCCCTAAAACAAAACCGTGTCAGTTTTGTCTTTATGGTAAAGTAGATATATTAAATGGGTTTGAACAATTGACGTGTCAAATAGGTGTAAGTGGTAGTCATTTTTATCATGCCATTGGATGGAGCTAGAACATTTTGTCATGACATTTGGGTGGAGGTGGGACTTTATTTAATGTCATATGGTTCGATGTAGGGCTTTTAGATTACTTTCATGTAATAGACAGTAGAAGGAAATGAGAACAAGAAAACATCACAGACTATCGAAGACTCACGTGAAAACTTTGGATAGTTCTCTTAGTGTATGATAGATACCTTTACAATAGGAAGGCCATAAACAAAAAGGTGAAGACGAGGTGAGGGAGCGTTCAGGTAAAAGGTTATTCCGTGTACACTCAGGTCAAAGGTCACGTAACCTCTCCTAGAGTGAAGTGTTGAGTGTAGATCTTAAGACCCCCTACTGTCACGTGACTGACAGCAGACGATAAGTTGACATTTGGGGATAGCAAAACTTTGAGCCCGTTGGAAACAGAACCACTAGAGTGACACCAGTCTCGGCAAGATCATTAGCAGGAAACCAGTCACACCAACACCACTCGAGAGACACAGGTCACACCAACACCACTAGCCTGACACCGGTACTTCTTACATCATTACCTGACACCCTAGTCTGACACCCTCACATGACACCCCTAGACTGACACTCTCACATAACACCCCTAGACTGAAACCCTCACCTAGCACCCCTAGACTGAAACCCTCACCTAACACCCCTAGACTGACACCCTCACCTGACACACGCATCTGACACCCTAACCTGACGCCCCTCTGTAGACACACTCACCTCACACCCTCACCTGACACACTCACTTGACGCACTCACCTGACACACTCACCTGACACACCCCCCTGACACCCTCACCTGACACCCTCACCTGACACCCTCACCTGACACTCCTAGACTGACACCCTCACCTGACACCCCTACCCTGAGATCCCTCCCGCCCCTGCTAATATTTCAACAGTAGGTAAATGTGCTCCTCATAAATCACCAACCGGCGTCCAATATGAAGGTGACAACTAGAGATATCAAATAATTGCCTGGGAGATTTACGGGTCATGTTTGTGTACCAGATAAGTACATTGGACGGTTAGGGCAAAGTTATAATTTGAACCTGACTTGGCAAGTACACGCACACCAAAATGTAACCCCCAAGTGAGACATTTTATCACAATGTTCGTCTTCTAATATATTTATAACAGTAGCGTGTATTTAAATGCTGACGTTATCGTTAGTGTAGGCTAGGAGCAGCTCACCATAATATTGTCAAGTTCCATGGTACCGCCAGAAATTTTGGGGTAGGCTGGTATCGTTCAATTAAATTGAAATTATTGGAATAGTTAGTGTCTGTTGGTCTCGTGGGCAATGAATGATTCACTTAATGTTGTTTAATTTTTAAAAATAAAATCAATAACTAAGTTATATTATTTCAGCGCTATTTACCGATATGCATATATTTAAAGAAACAATTTTAAAAGAAAAAAAAATCTCCAGGGTTTGAAGTCATGAACAGGATTCGTAGTCGCAAACTAGTAATCAGCTCGGTTATTTCCACTGCATCTTAAGCCCTCCTTTAAAGAGATGTGTGTTTTCTCATCTTCTGTTTAAGTGCACGTTTCTCAGACAAAATCGAAAGCGCCATCTCTCAGGAGACATCCTCTAGGACACAACCGTCAACTGGATTCGAAAGGTCGAATTTTAAAAGGCAACCAGAAACCTAATGACATTTACTTGAACTATCTTGAAAGACAGGAAAAGTTGAGTAGATAGTTTCCCTCCGCGCAGCCCTTCTAAAGTTCCCAGTGCGGATGGACACAGAAAGAAGTCCATTGAAGTGCGCTCTTTTGAAGCAGCTGCAGCAAAGTTATAGAATAGTCTTTCCCGATCTTTGAGAAAATTTTATTATAAAGGAAATATTTTTGAAACATCTAGAGACTCATTAATTTAAGCAAAGTTTTGAAAAATAGAGCTGGATTAGCATGTTGGATTAGCATAGACAATTAGTGCTATACAAAAACCACCATCTTCATCCAATACTCCACTTATTTAGAAAACCTCCATGCTAGACCTAATGTTATGTAAATTAGGCCCATAAAGGAGAAAAATGATATAAAAAGACAACGTAGAATTTTAGGCTAAAGAGTTTTAAAAATACATTTTATTTTTCTCAGTCAAAACATCATCTTAAGTGCTAAGTCTTTACTCTCCAAGCCTTCTTAAAAGCTTATCTGTCATCACTTCATAGTATGTAAAATCTTTAGTTTATCACCTGCTACTAACAAAATTGGAAGACAAGAAATACTACAGACCATTACTATTTTTATTATAGTTCTCTTCTCTAAGGAATTTCTACTAACGTGAAGCTTCGGTTAAAGTCAACTAATTGTTAGGTTAATGAGAGGACAGACGGGGAGTCTAGGAAGTCCCATTGTTACGAGTCTTTAAGCTTCCTATATTTAACTACCTTCAGTTTCCTCCCCCGGGCTGGAGACTCTTAAACCTAAGGTTAAGACTGAACACACGAAATGGTGTCCATTATTATAATGAGATCAGATACGTTTGTGATTGTAGTTATATATAGTAGTATATACTTTAAGGAAACAAAAATATATGAAATTGAACTGGGAGATTCAATTTCTGTTTTTTGTTTTTTTTAAAGTTAAAACTTGTTATTTCCTGACACACACACACACACACACACACACACACACACACACACACACACACACACACAAACACACATATATATGTCTATATATATAAAATCAAAGTATGTCTGTGTGTGTGTGTGTGTGCATGTCCTTTATAGCTGACTAGACCATTCACCCGATCGTCATGAAACTTTTCGAGACTGTTGAGTATGCTCCCGGGATGGTAACTGGCTTTTTTTCAAAATTTAACACTCATGGGGCGCCGGGGGCCCATAATGTCATATTTTGCTTATATGAGCTATATAAAAATTAGTTTAAGCGTTATCTACTGAGTAAATGAATAGATCTTAACCAAACTTTGTATACAAAAACTTGGTAGTCCATACTATAATACTATAGGGCAATTGACTCCTAATGGCCACTCCTTCGGGGCAGGGGGCACAAAATACCTTTTTACTTAAAACTTTTAAGATGTTATTCCTCAATTCAATTATTAAAAAACTTGACAAATAATGGTAATTGTATCCACTATTATCCATATTGAAATGAACAGGTTTCTGAACTTCATATCTTGCCCTGAATGGGCCCCGGGGCCCTTAATTTAGTTTTTTGCTTATAAGAGCTATATAAATATTAGTTTATGCGTTAGCTCCTTAGTAAATGAATATATCTTCACCAAACTTTGTATACAAAAACTTGGTAGCCCATATTAAGATATTTTTCCTATTGAATTTTTAAAGATCTTGAGAAATACATCCACAATAAAACTGAATTAAAATGAAAAGGATTTTGAAGTTGACCTCTTGCACCGAATGGGCCGGGGGCCCCTAATTGTCATTTTCCCCCTATATTAGCTATATAAAAAATAGTTTAAGCGTTAAATAATAAGAAAATAACTGGATTTTGACCAAACTTAGTATATAAAAACTTAAGAGCCTATATTACTATAGTGCACTGAACTCCTAATGTCCATTCCCTCGGAGCTGGGGGCCCCAAATGTCTTTTTACTCAACTTTAATAATTGCATTCCCTATTCAATTTTACACGATATTGAGGAATATAGCTTGAGTACAATGGCAATAAAAAAAACTATATTATCACTCATTTTGGGGCCGGGACCCTTAATATCGTTCCTTCTTTTGTACGCTATTTAATTATTAATTTATTTATCCGTTTGCTATGAACTTGGAACTTTTTCCACTCTTCCGCGAAGGTTTCTGCATAATTGTTTTTAAACATAACACTCATTGGTGTCTTTAGATTTATTCATTTTTACTGAGATCGTTGCAACGCACGACGGGTCTACTAGTATATATATGAATTTAAATATATACAAGATTCCAATTCCACAATCTGCTCTCCAGTCTGCATTTTCTAGCCACAGCCTATTCTTCTGGCATTATTCTTTCATATTTAACTTTGCTAGGTTATTTAGCTTTGATAGGTTATGCAACTGTATTAGGTTATTTAACTTTGATAGGTTATGTTACTTACAGCCCACTACCTCTCACATGGATACACAAAATCATTCGAAATTTTACAGTCCATACAATTTTGATTTTCAATGGCGTGTCGGTGTGTCACCGCAAAAACTTCACGACAAGACATGTCGGTCATTTTCGAGGTGTGTTTAATATCAGAATGTCTTTAAACGCTTTGTTTTTAAAAAAATTTAGCCTGATGTTTCAAGATAAAGTACGCAATTAAATAATAAAGATATATGTTTTAAAATTTTATTTGTCACATATATACCGAGATAAACTATTTGTGGTGGCAATATAGTCGAAAAAATGTTGGTGTATTTTTGCCTTGCGTCAAGAGCATAACATCTTAACATTCCCCCAACCCCCCACCCAAAAAAAAATAAAAAATAAATAAATAAAAAGTTATATTCCAATAAAATTGTGGCGATTCAACACAAAACTTATGTAAATATTATTTTATTTACTTGGTTACCGTGGTTATCCGACCCCCCCCCCTCAGGAGATGTTCACCCCATGCTGCATGTAATCCAGCCTCCTCAAGCGACGCCACTGCTCCAATAAACATGTTGGCGAACACCTTTTAACAATGACCACTTCCAGGTACGCAGTTACTTCCAGAGGTGTCTCTGAGATGTGTGAGAAGCAATAACGATGATTTAAATCAGACGATGCACAGCACAGATTGTCACGATGCATAGACAGATTGTCACGATGCACAGCACAGATTGTCACGATGCACAGCACAGATTGTCGTCTGCTCGGTAATGTGATAGCTTTACTTAATGTCCAGATTTTCACCTTCATGCTTGGGGTTTTCAAAACATTTTATAGTACGGTGTGCCGAGTTTGCAGCAGTTAGTGATGCCAGATAGACGTTCAGTGTCTGAGCCAATAAAATTAAGCAATAACAAAGCTGTCCAACATTCAATGGCCCCCACCCCGCCCGCACTCTATCAGCCGATAGCTGTCATGGAGGGGGCCTGTTGTCTCGCTTACTGAGCAGCTTGTTTACCATCAATCGGACAGCCATCGGCTCAGCAGTGACAGATGCGCTGCTGAAATAGCAGCAACGGGAGAGTGGGGGCAGCAGATTTGTAAATTAGGTCCACGAGTGTGTGTGGATGTCCAAGACACAGCACGAAAAAACTCTGAACCTTTTCCGAATCAAAAGTAATCTACAATGTCTGCATATGACATGAACATAGTGAGACAAACAAGAACATAATCAGACAAACACATGAACGGGCGTTAAAGCGGTGTTTGAAAGGGTTTCTAGAATATTCACGAAAGTTTCACGTAACTTCCACACCAAGACTAGCAATTTTAGCTAAATATTTAATATTATGATAAATCTAAACAATATTTATAAAATAAATCACAACTTCTCTTCCAACGAAGCCAATACATCCAATGTGGCGATTGGGCTGATGTTATCGACATGCCAGTTGGAGTCCGTCCAAATAAATGACGTTGTATAAAGTATTAATGACGAAGTTTGGGAGCAACATAATAATCTTGCACAATCAGTTGGGTCGCTGGCAGCATGGGCCAACGCCTCGTTTACAGCCAATCTTCGATAAGGCGTCACTTTAAAGTTGTACGACATGAGCAAGTCTTGCTGCCCTATTGTCAATAATATAGAAATCATCATATCTCCACTAGATTCTATTTGGAATTTTTTATTTTTTTTTAAACCCCAGTACGATAGTTATAAGTTTGAGAAACTTTGGTTGTGTTACGTGTAAGAGAGTTTTATCATAATGACATTATGGACAAACTTGCAGTCAAACTCGTTTGAGACGTTGTAAAATTTAGTTTATTGCGAAAAATTGCTCCTTCGGGCAACGTACAAGACACTTATATCACAAGAGTCATGACTTTTTAGAAGCGTGTTATTATTACCTCTGAGAGTTTTGCTTTAGGAATGAAGACATTCAATTACTTTCTTTTTGAAATCAAAAGTCAGCCATGTTAATAACGGATTACAGATCTGATTAAAACTCGGGTCAATGACCTCAAACTTGACATCCACACATCAAAAACAACGCGATAGCATTCGCCAGCCTTTGAATGTTTGGGTCAAATATGGGCTCAAGAAACTCGACAGCGGCGTGTCCCCAGCCCCAAGCTTTTTATTTCCATTAGCAAGTAGGCGCGAAGTTTTCTCTTCCCCTTAGCGCCACCTGTTGACTCAGGACATTGTGGTGTCGCTGTGGTCGCGAGATCCCCAAATGTATTGGTTTAACAGCCTTGATTCCACGAGAATCTTCGGACATACGATCTGTGTCAACATGAGAGCCCGGTCCCGGCCTATTTGGTGTGATAAAACCATCGCTTGGTTGCGGTAATATTTGCAGCCTATGCGGACGCCATCGTCACGGGCAACCTCACAAGCGCGCTCCACGATTTATTTTGAAAACGACCCCGGCTTGTTTCATTTCAACAAGGGGAGATCATGCCAAGGGGGAGAATCGACCGTTCATCACATCCTGGCGCCTAGAGCTTTGTTTGTGCAAGGATACGGGAGAAGTGATTAAACCTGTCATAAGAGATTCGACCTACTTAAAGAGTTGATCCAGGAAAGACTTGACCTACATTTAATCATCAAAGAAGTTACAAAAGCCACATATCGAGTTCAATGATAAAAATTTTAGTAAATTTGAAACAAATCATTTTAAAGACTTACCTACATTCTGAAAATTTCGTTTTTCTTTGTTTGAAGGTAAAATGTTATTCTCTCTGTTTGAAAGGTAAAAAGTTGTTCTCGGCGTGTTGAAGGTAAATCTGTTATCTTAAGCCATTTAATGCATTCTTGGAATCACCACAGCTTCATAAACTGTGTTTGTATGCTCTTGAAACTGGAAAGAGGTGGTCGAGTGGCAGTGTGCTCGACTGGCGTACCAATGGTCACAAGTTCTAATCCATGTGAAGGCAAGGATTTGTCCACGGGGCCTAGGGCATCCCTGAGTCACCCAGCTCCGAATGGGTACCTAGTTAGGCGGCTGGGTAATGCGTGGAACCCACAAAGCCGAGGCCTGTGATCGCTGCATCACTTGCCAACAGATCATCTGTCATGGTCTGTGGACGCAATTATCTTCTGCATAGAAGGAGCGTCTGTATAGATAAGATAGATAGAAGAAGCGGTTAAAATCAGAAAATGATTTTATAAAAAAATATTACACGTTTATTTATCTTTAGTTAGTAAATAAGATCATTACGTGGAAAAAAATCCGTATGCAGCTCATTGGAGCAGTCATTAATGGTTACGTAGAAGTCTATTCAATTTTCAAAAAATAAAGCAATTACAACAGAAAGTATAGGCGGACGAGTAGAAGAGCAGTTATGTCATCCATGCTTGAGTGCGCTGTAAACTGCCACTTGAGGCCCTGCGGATGCCCATGTTCGATCTGAAGTTCTAGAATTCAAAACAAATCAGCGAGAACAAGGAAAAAATGATAAATTAGGAACCAGTACGTGTTTTTCTCTCATTATCGTAATACAGCGCCGATCGTTTCTAGTTTCAAATGACAACCACTTTACTTTCATGGGAGTCAAACCCACCTACACCACGTTGGCAATGATGTATCATACCACTAAACAATTTCACAAACAAATACATGTTTGATTGTTAAGCTAATTAGCGCCATGTTAAAGCTCTTATTTTAGGCCAACGGAAACGTCCAACAAATCAAGCAAACTTTCACTGAGCATGTGACAAATGAAGCACTCGGTTCAGAGCGAATGGATACCATAGTTTCAATAGGGTAGAAATAAACTTATGTTATTTGCGCTCTTATATTGCTATATTTAATAGCCTAACATTTCATGTCCTTATATTGATTGGCCTAACATTTCAAGTCCTTATATTGATTGGCCTAACATTTCATGTCCTGATATTGATTGGCCTAACATTTCATGTCCTTATATTGATTGGGCTAACATTTCATGTCCTTACATTGATTGGGCTAACATTTCAGATTTTTAAAATTATTATATTGAATGTTTTAACATCTCATGTGTTAAAATAAGAGATGTATGACGTCATAACTGAGTAACACCCACTCCATTTCCCACCATACGTCCCATGATTCATGACGAGTTGTTTGTTTGTTAAGCCATGCCCCACGAGAGAGATTTATGATAGTACTCACAGCCTTAAGAACCGATGCAATCACGTGCACAATTAATTCCGTCTATCTAAAATGTCGATGGTATCATTTAATGAAGCACAGCTACACACAATCTGCCTTATCTCACTGCAAGGGATTCGACAACGTCATCTGTGATGGCGCATGGACATTCGAAATTAAATAAAAATTTAACTATGAAATAAAACATGATGGATACATTGGCGATGCAGTCAATTAAAATAATCCGCTTGGATTAAACAATAGCTGGATTACTGTTTCCTAAATCACATTGCTTCATCCTCAATTTATCTTTTTCGTTACAAAAGCTTACCGCCTCCTCGGTCACATGTGTATTGTTAAATTTCCCAACATTATACCTCCAGAAAACATAAAGTACCCCCACACCAATATAATTACGCACGTTTTCGATTCAATCAGTGAGCGTTGTCAGTTGTGCATGGACCACAACGGCCACCAATTTGAACACTTTCGATAACTGGCTGGTTTTTACATTTGTTCACAATGTTATGATTTATGAAACTTTGCTGTATTATTATAAGTGTGTGTATTATGGTCATTTAAAGAGTTGTATACATTTTTTTGGACACCCTGTATATATATAAATTAAAAATTAATTTTATAAACTCAGTCTAATAGTTATAAATCCGAAGATATATGTTCCTCTTGTCAACCTTAAAGTACGTGGCACGTATTTCACTGTCTTTGTTGTAATGTAACCAGAAGCACCACTGCCTCAGTAAGGCACCAAGGGCATGAGACGATGAGATTCCCTGACTGAGATAACGGAGGTTATTACCAAGGTGCACTTGATTGGAGTTATTTCCCATTTCCTCAGTTACATCAGCCGTAGAAATCATGTTGAATCTTTAGATTAAACCCTTTTCATCGTCTGCTAGAACTAATTGAATGCAAACCGTACAGGTAAAGTTTGATAACTCTCTATTAAATATTGATTACTTGTGAGAATGGCTTATCTCTTACACACTTGGATGGACTCTGACAGCGTGGTTAGCTTTAAAGAAATAAAGCGGTTTGCCGACGTAGGTGTATTTTAAAATTAACTTTGTGAAAAAAGAGGTCAGTTTAATGTTTTGATTATATTCAGAGGCGTAAATGGCGTTGGTGCCGCCTTGGGTGGAACCCCTCTGCTTTAACCCCCACCCCCATATTTACTACGTCGTATATATTTTAAAATTTAAGGCAATGGCGATGTGAAGAGTGTCTACTTAAAGGTTAAGTATTTGAAGCCATCTATTTTTACATGACGGTGTGTGAGATGGGGGCGTATAAATGTGGGGGGGGGGCGTATACCTGTGTGGGTGGGGCGTCTGCTGGAGATACAAGGCAAATAAAGATTTAATTAGATCGGGGAATGGGGGGAAGGGTCTTGTATTTACCTGTACCAAGTGGTTGCCACAGATACCTGTTGGTGAACCTTCAAAGGAATAACTGTATCTGTGTATGATGTTGATCGGGAAACGCGGGCAACAGCTCAGTTCAAAGGTTGTTGCTCTGTGAGAGTTGAGTCAGTATAAATCCAACTAGTTGCCGACACCCCAGTAAAATTCATCAGTTACCTTCACAGTCTTTCAATCAACGATGTCGATGCATGTATTTGATTCTTTAAAAAATAGAAATAAATGACGATATTCACCTACCCCGAAAAAGTCAAATTCAGCTCGAAGAGAGTTTCTCTAGCAGAGACCAGAAGAAGGTGAGACAGACAACTAAATGACTCTAACAAGATTTACTGACCACACGTTATAAATACTTGATTATGTAATGGTGGTTTCTCTCCCTCTGTTCAAATTAGAGTCTGGTTGTCTCCCTTGGACTCGTTTCACTATGATGAAGAGTTGTCTTTACTTAAGTGCTTTAGTCTGAACTCACGCAGGGGCGGTAAGTCATTAGATAAACAAATCATACAAGACACCAGTAGTTGCCCGTCGAGGAATTACATCTTCTATCACCGGGTCTTCCGTCACAAACACTGGTCCCAGGTCGGAAATGACATCATCTTTATGGGAATCGAGACAAAAGATTGAAAGAAGCCAAAATGGCGCAAGCTTCGAAAAGTAGTTTGTAGCTGAGCAATAATTCGATATGATATCACATTCATCGTCTTCAAAGTAATGCTTGTCATTTTTATTGTCATTGATTGACGTACTGTTTATTGCTGTTGCGTGAAAAGGATTTGTTTATGTCATGTTAAGTTGATATGTTTTGTTAAGTGGATTTGTTTATGTCAGGTTAAGTAGATATGTTTTATTAAGTGGATTTGTTTATGTCAGGTTAAGTAGATATGTTTTATTAAGTGGATTTGTTTATGTCATGTTAAGTTGATATGTTTTGTTAAGTGGATTTGTTTATGTCATGTTAAGTAGATATGTTTTGTTAAGTGGATTTGTTTATGTCAGGTTAAGTAGATATGTTTTGTTAAGTGGATTTGTTTATGTCATGTTAAGTAGATATGTTTTGTTAAGTGGTTTTGTTTATGTCAGGTTAAGTAGATATGTTTTGTTAAGTGGATTTGTTTATGTCATGTTAAGTAGATATGTTTTATTAAGTGGATTTGTTTATGGCATGTAAATGTGATATGTTTAAAGATATTGATACAACAGTGTAAGAAACAAAATAAAATACATTTACTCTGCTCTTATGGCCTTGCCATCAGTTAATTCCTAGTGTTATTTCCAGAGATGATTACGTAAAATTTTATACATTGAATAAGTTTTACTCTAGTTTAGATAGTGTTAAATTTAAGTTAGAAATTAGTTTTGTATATAGCAGTCTTGTAAAATCACACGTCTTGAATCGGTTCATCAAACAAACAAAATGCTTATAGGAAAAAGTATTATTATTATTTGTTATGTGTGTGAGTAAAAAAAGAAGGTTGTTTGCTTTACACTTAGAGAACACATTAGCTATTAATTTGATAAATTAAAAGAAAAAAAGACATGAAATGTTCAGCTTTATTAAATAAATACTTATTTTTATTAAGAATAATTAGATGTGTTTTAGTGGTTTATTAATTTAATTGATTGAACTCAGTTTCTTACTTTGATTTTTAACACGGAAATGACCAAGTCAAATGTTATTAGAATCAAGTATAACAAAGAAATGACCAAGTCAAATGTTATTAGAATCAAGTATAACAAAGAAATGACCAAGTCAAATGTTATTAGAATCAAGTATAACAAAGAAATGACCAAGTCAAATGTTATTAGAATCAAGTATAACAAAGAAATGACCAAGTCAAATGTTATTAGAATCAAGTATAACAAAGAAATGACCAAGTCAAATGTTATTAGAATCAAGTATAACAAAGAAATGACCAAGTCAAACGTTCTAAGAAACAAGTATAACAATGTATCTACCAAATTGTGCGCTGTCCAGGATATTCCATGCAAGAATGGCATGATGTGTTATCATTGACTTTGACTAAATTATCACAGGTGTGGTTAGCTGCCAGACTGAATTATGACGCCTTAAGACCAGGTGGACCCAGTGGAATAACATCAATCACCAAGAGGGTGTGGGGGGAGGGGGTGTGGCACAAAATTATGGCAAGATAATTAAGTTTTAAGAAAGTCTTTTACACCTTGTTGTTGAGAGATAGGTTAGATACGTCCCCTCGTGAACATCACTTCGGCTGTGTTGTATAATACAAGAGATAGGTTAGATACATCGCCTCGTGAACTTCACTTGGGCTGTGTTGTATAAGACAAGAGATAGGTTAGATACGTCGCCTCGTGAACATCACTTCGGCTGTGTTGTATAAGACAAGAGATAGGTTAGATACGTCCCCTCCTGAACTTCATTTCGGCTGTGTCGTATAAGACAAGAGATAGGTTAGATACGTCGCCTCGTGAACATCACTTGGGCTGTGTTGTATAAGACAAGAGATAGGTTAGATTCGTCCCCTCCTGAACTTCATTTCGGCTGTGTTGTATAAGACAAGCAGGATTAGTATATCCGAGAAGATCTGAGAAAATGGATATCTAGCTGGTCATGTATCACTGCCACTGGATACTTCTAAACATACCCTTTAACATGTTGATGATTATGAATAAACATTGTACAATACATTAGCGGTGGACACTTCACTAACGTGTAGTTAACCAAGGAACATTTGCTGATAGATCTCCTCACTTTATGTCTGTATTTTACTATAAGTCTGTTTTCATTTGACGCATGACGCCAGTCCTTAAACAATCAACGAAAGAATTAATGACTTTAGACTTTAGATAGACCAAGAGTAGAAGACTAATTGTATACATCTCATACTGACGAACTTTGAAAAGATCCGTTTTTTCTTCAAAAAGATAGCAAATATTCAACACAGTGGCGTAGCGTGGGTATGTGCCCCCCGGGGCTGAAACCAAATTTGCCGCCCCCCCCAAAAAAAAATATATGCTAACACTATAAAGTAAAAAAAAATAATTAGAAAGTAATAATAAGAACAATATACATTTTTAAGTTAAAAACAAAGACTTAATTTCTTTAATGAAATTAAATTTTTATGATTTTCCTTATGGCTCAATCTTTCAAGTATCAATTTTTCAGCCGTGGCATGCTCAATAGCCAAAATAGCAATAGATTAAATAATTTTGGTGTATTCGTAATTGATCGTCATTAATTGTTCATTAAAATAATTTTATAGAAGCCTTTTTAACACCTTTCATTACTTAAGACAGTTGTAAGCAATGTTCACATTAATTATATTATTTTAGGCAGGGTAATTTCGAGCCTAAATATCTTTATAAACTTAAATAAACCAGCTAGTCTTGAATTGATTATTATTTTTTTCTATTCACGTGGTTAAAATATTCCTTGGGGGCCGTCCATAAAGTACGTCACGCTCCAGAGAGGGGGAGGGGGTGTAAGAAAGTGTGACAGTTTGTGACAGGGGGGGAGGGGGTGTCCGGCCATGTGTGATGTCACGCTGTTTTCTATTACATTTTAATTATTTTGTTACTAAAAATAACAAAATTTGTTCGAAAGTGTGACGTACTTTAGGGGGGGGGGTCCTGAGATTTGTGACAGTTTGTGACAGGGGGAGGGGGGAGTTAAAAATGGTAAAAAATAGCGTGAAGTACTTTATGGACGGCCCCTTGCCTGACTATGTCATGTGGGATATTTTGAATACTATAATTTGAAGAAAAAATGTCAAAGTCCAGTAGATTAGCTGGTGTAGGAAAATCAATTCTGTATTCTAAATTCTATGTAACGCCAAAGCCTCACACGAATTTATATACTAATCTCATCTTATGAAGAAACCAAATTTCTTCTAATCTGTTATTCTACTTAGCATGAATACATAATACAAACATATTTGCTTCGATCACCAAAAATTTGCTCTTTTGTTCTTTGATTGGAAGGTTCCATTAAAATGATGAGGTCTCCACATAAATTTTATCAAATGTTAAAGCATCCATTCCATTAGTTTCTCTGTCAGTAGCCACTGCTAGGAAATTTTTTTGTTGAGCTCTATACGTTTGTAAAGAATTTCGGGCATTTTTTATTTTAAAAAAAGATAAAAATAAAAAGATTTCATTGTGACTAGCAAAGCTCCTGCGTCTGTTCGTGTGTTAAGCTTTTGTCTGCGTCTTTCAGTTCCATAGCTTACAAAGTAACCTCAACATGGCTCCATGGTATATTCACTATTTTGTATCCTGAAGTCTGAATGCCTTGCTTGTAGAAGCAATTAGGTATTTCCAACAGTGTATGGACTTGGAAAAGAATGCATAACAACGCTCAAGTGTACTAAAATAGTTGGAGAATTCGTTTCAGTTGGAGTATCATGTTAGCAAATTAGTTTTAACGAGTTTGACATGAGATTTTGTTTTCGCGCCTTTGTTGAACTCTTGTATTATTTCCAGCCCTTAAGAAGTATTAACACACGTTGGGCCTGTGCAGTCCATTATTTTAAGATCATCATTTATTCAAAATCATTTCAGAAATGTCGTAAGCAGATTCACTTTTGCTTGAATAAAATCTTTGAAAGATCTACTTTTTTTTTCTTTACATATCACACAACTAGATTCGTTTGATCCTTATGTCAAATATATGAAGAGCTTTCAAATACAATGTAACAATATTTGGCATCTTGTTATTGAAGAAAGATGATTTTTCGTGAACTGTATCTCCTAAAATTGCTATGACCTCAGTTTAAATTTTAGAGGACAAGTTTTTTTACTCATTTTCCCCCTATGTTCTCGGACTGCTCGAACGTACTTTTCAAGCTAATGCATTAGTTACAGAATATTGCCTTTATTCACTTTATTTCCTCTTTTACAACAACTAATTGTCGGTCTTTATTAATAGTCTATTCTTTTTTATCCAATTTCTGGTTCCTTCCATTTGCAAAAAAACTTTGATAATGTTGAGTAATTATTTGGTACTTATCTTGGGTTTTCTTTTATGATATTAAAATTTATTTTCACGTTTTAACAATAAGCTAATTAACAACGAGGAAATTGCCACCCCCACCCCAATTTTACAACAGGGGCGGCTGTCATATTTTAAAAACCAATGAATTTATCACCCCATCAGTGTCACGTTCTCATACTAATTTAGCCTCTGTTTTTTTAATATTACAATAGTATTAGTATCAGAAGAATTTATATCCAAAAAGGAGTTTGAAGTTTTGGCAGTTAAAACGTTCAGAAGCTTTTGGATAGTTCCTTTATTTCTTTTATTAATGTATTATTTGGTTTTTCTTCAATTTCGATTTTAAAAATGTCATATTTCGTTTAAAATTTTCATTTTAAGAAACAAATTAAAGACTAGAAATTTGCCGCCCCTGGCAAAGTGCCGCCCGGAGCATTCGCCCCCATGCCTCCGCCCCCCTCGCTACGCCACTGGAGTTCAACATTATCCAGCAGTGTGATTGAGAAATGTTTAATTGATGTCTGGATTTTATAGCCATGGTGTAAATCTCATTTCGTGTTTTAGCTTGTTTTGATTTTTTTAATTCTGTGTTTTACATCAAGATCAACACTCTTATACTAAAGTATTTTATTTAAATTAACTGGATAAACTTCTTTTTTTTTAAAATTGGAGGCACACGACCATATTTTCAGGATTGCCAAATTTTCTTAACAGACATTTATGGACAGTAACTCGTACGATGTTTATTGTACTCTTTATTATCTCCCGTAACAAAGTTGGCTGCGCCTGGATAGCTTCCCCTGAGAAGGAACCAACGATAAATATTCTTGATTAGCATGAGGCAGCTAATGGAGAATTCAAGCACGTTTGCACATGGCAAAGGGAGATCATCTAGTAAAATAAAGGCCGGTTACACCGCTTGTGGCAAAGTGATGTGGCTGCGCAATGTATTTTCCCTGCAATATAATCAAGTTTGCATTTTTGACAAGGTTGTTTCAAAATTAACGATTCGTGATTTTTAAGGTTGGTCCACACTTCCCAAATGCTCACCAAAATTTTGGCGTATTTTATATTGCTTTCGTGTGATGTTTGATCAAATGCTCGCGAGCATTTGAGAGGTGTGGACAAACCTTTAGTGATCCAAAATTCGATCGTTCTCTCATAACTAGATGTTTGGTATAAACGAAATTGCGTATCATTTATTTTTTCCCCTTCTCTTTGATGATGGTTTCTTGTATAGCGCTAACAGTCCATGCTAGTCCAGCAAGCTCATCGCGCAATGATTTTCAAAACTTAGCTTACATTTTTCAGGAAAAGTCTCACGAATTTTTCGGTCATCACATTCTCTAAATGGTTTGGAGATTCACTTCCATAACTTTGGTGCATTAGCTTCAAAACAGAGCACTCCAGTGGACTTCACCATGTATCCATGCACAGAGAGAACTGTCAGAAATAACTGTGTAGAGGAAATAGAATAGAAAATACACATGCGAATCGTGTCGTTAACACTATAAATTAAGACTTTCTTGATGGACAAATACATATTTAACCGTTTCGACAAATATCTTTTTCAGGTTAGAGGAAAACAGCCCCTTTATAAATACGTCGTTTCAAGTCAATTTTCAGAGGCTTTATAGAATTTTTTTGGTTTTTTTTGGTTTTTTTAAAATTGTTTTTTCAAATTATTTTTTTCATGGTCCTTTAACATTTGTAACTTACCTGACCAGGTTTTCTTTTCTAATTTACGATTTTCATTGACTTGTGTTTGGAGGAAGTGAATGCATTAAGCTAACGTTGGATTTTCACGAAGAGATTACTGAGTTACGTGTGTGTGAGCTGGGATAGAGGTGCTCAAAAGTTGTGTGTAAACATGCAGTGTGTAAAAGGCGTGCGAGGGCCATACGAAAGGCAAGCAAGGATCTGCACAGCGAGATTACAGTCGACAGGCCCTGCCAACTAAGCCAGGCTCTGACATGACCCTGATTAATGATTACCAATGGCTTCCTCTGTGGGGTGAAGGAGTTGCTCAACGTCATCACGGAGTGTTGGGAACCACCTGAGACTTACATAAACGTACTCTTGGATCAGTCCAGACAAGACATGCGAGGTTCTTAGTGACGAACGGGAGGTAGGGGGTCTATTAGACGTGCAAACATTATCAAGGAATGTTTATTTCATCTGTAGATGTCAACATGAGTTTTACTAGCTAAAATTCGTTTTGTATTAAAGGGGGTTGAAACTTAATACCTTGCATCTAATGAATAAATCTTAAATTAAAAACCCCGTAAATGCAAAGTTTTTTTTACAAAGTTTTTTTTACTATAAATCCTTTATATATGATAAAGTGACAAACTAGCACAAACATTACATATCGGGAAAATATTATAGAAGTATGTTCCATATAAAACGCAACGCGCGACAGACTAGCATACACATTTACAGACCGGGAAAATATAAAAGTATGTTCAATATAATACACACCGCACGACAGACTAGCTTAAACATTTACATGCTAAATAGAAATACATATAGATAATCTAAAAATTCATTAATTTAATTAAAATACATTCGATCGATATGAAATTTTGATATAATGCATTGTTAGGTGACAAAATGCTATGTGCAAAATTTCAGTTCAGTGCGTCATTTATTTTTACTTTTGTTTTTCCGCGGGACCACGACAGACAGATAAGACGGTGAAGTGCATATAAGGAATTTAATAATATTTAACGGTATAAAAAGTGTTATTGATCTCGAAGCATATCGGGAACTGAAATTTTTGTTTAATTATTTAATAACAATGGGGCATAGCGTGGTATCTCATTTTAAATGAAGTCATTTTCATGTCAATTTTAACTAATTAAAGTAATTATCGTATGCACCATGGACCTACCTGCCATAAAAAATCGACTATTTAATCATAGAAAAGCCTTACATGCATTCTGTCAAATTGACCGAGTAACCATAGTATGGACTGGCCTACATTCCGACGAAGGTGAATTCGTGGCTGGTTATTAGCCTCATTTCTTCCCCTCGTCTGCTCCTCGTCTACATTCAAGAGAGTTTTGATTCTGTTAAGAAACACACACAGTGCATAGGAAGATGAACTGAGCAGAGTCAGCAGACACAGGGACTCCCTATCAAAACTAACACTGTTGACCAGTGGCGTAGCAACGGGTTGGCATTGGGGCAGTTGCCAAGGGCGCCAGCTCAAAAGGGCACAACTAAATCATTAATTTTTTAATTTTTATTTAAATAAATACAGTGGGACGTCTCTAAGTCGAACTCAAAAGGACCCGGAAAAAAATTCGACTTGTAGAGTTTTTGAGTTAGGGAAAATGGCGTAATAGGCGCCGATTAATCAAGGGCAATGTAGATATTGAGAGGTGGGGGGAACAGCCATACCGGCTATTAGGCTTGACAGGAAAGAGGGACGGTGTCTATGTTTCATTTGAAAGGAAGCAAACTTGTTTTGACATGCCGACATAAGCCAGTGAGAGGAGACACCTTGCCTCCCCTCCCCCACTTTACTCCCTCCCCTGTGGGATGGGGGGAGTAAGATTTTTCTTTTTAAAAAGAGCCATAGCATGCAGCAAAGGGACGCGAATTAGTTATCACTTATTTTTAAATCCTTTATATTAACTCTTGGTTTCTGCTTCCTCGAGGCTGGCGGGCGGTGCCGAAAAAAACTTTGGATCGATTTTTAACTCACTTCCTCGTAAGCTAGCAAGCTGAAATTTTGCAAGCAGACTCACGCCGATGATAAAAATGATGTATCAAAATTTCAGATAAATCAAATTTACCAAAATTAAATTAATGAATTTTTAGATTATATTTATCTCCATGTAACATGTTAACTTTTTTTTGCTATAGTGTAGTGGTGCGTATTATATTGATAAACCTTATTGTCACGCAATAAGGTGCGTATTTTATTGACAATAAACATATTCCTGATCGGTGCGCATTATATTAAACATGTTTTACGACACATAAATACGATTTTGTATTTTTTTTATTGTCTTGCGCTGCGTATTATAATGAACATTCTTTTAGTTATGTCTCGTACATAAAGGATTTATAGTCAAAAAGTTGGTTTTTAAGTTTTTTTTTATATTCTTGCCTTTGTCATTTTTTTTTATACTTGCAAGGGTCGCTTATTAATCCCTCGTGGCATGCACTAAGATAAGATTTTACGTCCATTTACGTGGCTCTACGGAACACGTGTTCTGAAATGTCACTCCAGAATAATAACCTAAACGACTTGGAAAATTCGACTAAGAGAGGTTGAAAGCCAAAAATCGTGGAATTAAGGAGATCTAAAATACATTAGTCTTATGAAATTTGGCCGGGACCTAACAATTAATTCGATATAGGGAGGATTTCGACTTAGTGAAGTTCGACTTAGCGAGCTCCGACTGTATTTCACTTTTATCCTCGATAACAAAAAAGTGAATAATTAATTTTATTTAAATATATTTCATTTAAACCATTATAATATTTTTTATTATGTTTGTGGCCTTTGCGGGGCTGCTTATCATACAAATGCCAGTCTGATTTTACAGTCTTTCTTTTAAAAAGAAAAATCTTACTCTCCGATCCCACTGTGGAGGGAGTAGAGTGGGGGAGGGAAGGGAAGGTGTCTCCTCTCACGGGATTGTGTCGGTATGTCAAAGCAAGTTGCCTCCTTTCATATGAAACATCACCGCCCCTCATTCCAGTCAAGCCTTCTAGCCGCTATGGTTGTTGCTTTTTTTTTCTTCTCAATATAAACATTGTCCCTGTTTAATCTGCGCCTATTACGCCCGCTTCCTTAACTCGAAAATTCCATAAGACGATTTTTTTCTCCCTTTTAGTTCGACTTAAAAAAGTCCGACTGTAATAGCAACACGCCAATACGCCAGCTAAGGGAAGTGCTGAGCTGTAGTCGGTGAAGTGTTACTTAAATTTACTTTAAATTGTGAGTTTCTATCGTTATGTATGAGATAATGAGTACGACACATTGACACTATTGTTTTTATTTACAATACACGTTCTTCAAGTTTTGCTATATTCTTTATTTACGCAGCAATATCCCGTTTTATCCTCCAACTTATTTGGTATTATTTAGTAGGTAATAAACTGCAAATTAGTATTGTTCCTGCCTTAGTCATTTTTACACGCTTTTATTTAAGTCACACTGTTTGTATGTTTTATCCATCCATCCTTCCTTCAAATCTTGTAACGTAAAATTAAACCACTTTTGATGGCCCTAGAGATCTCAAAATTTTACCACATATAGATCGTGGATGACAATGCATTGTATCAAAATTTTAGATCGATCGAATGTAGCGTAATTAAATTAATGCACTTTTAGTTTTTAGTTTTTGTCTATATAAAATATTATCATTCGCATCAATGAACCATGCCTTAATTCGCCCTAGAGGGATACAATTAATCTCAATGTGTTGACGTCAGATGTGGGTGGTAAAGAGTTTTTATTATAAATTTAATTTAAAAAATGTAAAACAATCTTTTTTTTTAAAGGACACGCTTTTATTTACGTATAGAAAGTGCACTAAAAAGAAGAAAATAAAAATTTACTATGAAAACAGGTGAAATCGGTGAACCTATCTACTGCACATAAAAGCGTGAGGCGCCCATCACAAATCATTTCTCATTGCAACTATTCTCTTACATATCGATAAATATTTCTAATTAATGTGATAGTAGCATTTATATGATCAAAGTTGTGAAACTTTTACTGTTAATTAATATTCATACAACTGTGTTTTTATGCTTCGCAGCCTTGTACACGATAGAGAGTTGTGATCAGCGCCCCAAGCTTTTATGACGTCAACATTGAACCATAAAAGGACTCAATTACCTATAAGGTCATCTTGACATGTTATTTTAAAAAAATTCTGGTATTCGTTGACTATTTTCATATCGCCTCTCGGAGAACACAGACTTCTAGACCACAGAGAGCATTATGTGTCTTAATATTTGTTTGAAAAAGCGGAGAAACTGGTTTAGCCTGACAGGTTTCTCAAGTTAACTTAAGATCTTCGAGGTCTTAAGAGTTGATACTTTCAAAGAGTCTGTCAAAGATTTACCTGCCTGTCAAGTATTTAACAGTCTAACATGTCAGCGAATTATCAGATCAGTGTTTAAGATCTTTTTTTAGATCTGTCTGTCATAAATTTACCAGATTATTCTGTTAGGGATTTACCCGATAAGATAATGTGATATATTTGTAACGTAAGTGCAGTTAAAGACGGCTAAAAGGAGATAAGGTAACGTTTAGCTGTTTAAATTCTTCACTATGTTTAACAGCGTCAGAATATTGATAATAAATTAATTGTGCAATTTAATTAACCCTTCCGAATTGCCAGACTACACTATATTTCACTTACCAATGTTGAATAATTCGATTAAATATCAATCCCTGAGACCCAGTGCTAGTTAAAACGCTTATAATGGTAGATTAACTTTCCTGCCCCCAAAACCTTCACAGCGAAATCAATGAATGCCGTCATATCCTTTGAACATGAAGTTTATGAGCTCCCATCGTATTTTCTTCATTCTCAAAACAAAACACTGCTGTTTAATAGGCAGTTTACTCACTTGTTGATGGGGGTAGGAAAGAAACAACGGCGTAGAGTGCTTCCCCCTTAATCTGTTTACTCTTTAGCTCTTTAGCTACAGCTTCCGGAAATCTATTTTTAGTAACATTCGCCTTATCTTTTTAATGAAGTTAGCCCAGAGACTGCAGCCAAAAGCCGGAGGTAAGAACTTGTTCCTGGAGGCAGACGGCTAGAGACTTAGTTCCACTCTAATCAATGGCACTGCCATGTCGGAAACAGGTAAGGAAACTTCCTCAACGACCACCCTACTCCAATTGTAAATTATGTCTACACACGATTTTTCTTTAATTCTTATTTAGGCGACAATAGCTTAATGGTCAGTAATGTTCAGTG
Source organism: Ampullaceana balthica (assembly GCA_944989445.1). Lineage (NCBI taxonomy): Eukaryota > Metazoa > Mollusca > Gastropoda > Lymnaeidae > Ampullaceana > Ampullaceana balthica. The sequence continues at coordinate 531,460 of CALYLW010000222.1, forward strand.
GTCTTTTTTTCAATGGTTGGTTTTGTGCAATGGTCATTTCTTTTTAATGGTCAGTTTTACTAATTGGCATTCTTATTAAATGTTCAGTTTTGTGTAAACAAGAGTCTCGTTCAGTGGTCAGTTTTGTTACACTGGGCAGTTTGATTTAAATGGTCAGCCTTATGCACAACAGGCTTGTTCAAATATCAACCTTGTTAAACAGACAAATGGTCACTTGTTAACTGACAAAATGTCATTTGTCAACCTACTGAACAAAATTTTGCTTCTTAACCTACAGAACGAAATGTTACATCTCAACCTACAGAACAAAATGTTTATTCTTAACTAACAGACGAAATGTGACTTCTCAACCATGTCCATTTCTGTCGCTTGGCCCATTCTTTTCCTTGGTCCCCCATAAAAAGAGCAAGTGTTAGATTTGTGTTTTACAACATCACACAACAAGAGTTTCTTAATTTAAAACAAGTGATCAATTTATCATGCTTTAAAGTCAAATATTGACTAAATATTTATGTGATGTTATAAATGATGTGTCCCTAATTTATTAATTTACTCCCTTGACATTCAGATCCGTGCCACTAATACAATGGTAAAGATAGCGTAGCATGCTATTATAGTGCCTCATCTTAATGGCAGTCTCTTGAGACGGAATCTTTTTTTTTAATTATTCAAGCTTGGACAATTGAAATTCTTATTGTGGTCATAATTGTAATTATTATTTTTATTTGATGCTTATTTTCAAATTCTCATAAAGCAATGCAAATTTTATTTTATTTGCTTTTTGTTAAAACTATTTAACAGAGTTAAAAAAATTATTCAATAGATCTATCCGGATTCTCTTCAGATTTATTTTTAAAGAAAAAATTATATTATGAATGAGAGGATATCTGTTGAACTTTTCACTGGAAGACCACCATATTCTATAACGACGATAACTACCATAGACCTGTTTATTCCATTAATTGTAATTTATATAAATTTATAGTACAGTTATATTGTTTTAAAGAACTTGTTCTGTAACCCTTACGCTTTGAACTCTCTGTTAAGTTTTTATGGGAACAGCCTTCGCTCGAAGTTACTTCAAGCAATGTTTAGTTTACTTTCGTTACTATGGTAACAGACGTTTTTGCAGCACCAACGGGTGCGATACTATTACATGTCTACACTCAACAGGTTGTTCTCTCCATTAGGTGGACTCCGGGGGGGGGGAGGGGGAATGAAAGCATCATTTCAAAGGGAGAAAATCTACAAAGTGTGAAATAGTTTAAAACGCTTTCTTCTCTCCCCTGTCAAACTGACACAGGTGAGAGTGCGTGATAACACAGGTGAAAGTGCATGCTGCTCACTTGTCCCAACAAACACGGCGGTGCTCTCAGACCGCTAGGAAACATAATCGGCTGTAATGAGCTTGTTTCTGTTTGAGTCCTCCCGATTCAAGTGGTAGTCAAACATGTGACGTCACGCGTGTACACTTCTCACTTATGTAATTGTTGGGAAGGCGTTATGTCCTGTCAGTGTTGTTGTTATTGAATGTAGGACGTCCTACAAATGGTGTTGTTGAATGTAGGACGTCACACAAATGGTGTTGTTGATTCTAACACGGTCGTTCCTACACTTGCATCACGTTTTTACCAAACATATTGTTGATTAAATCTCGCTTAAACTTCTCATATACGTCCTATAACATTCTTACAAGTCGTGTGTATGCCATATACGCATAGGTATGCAATTAACAGAATGTGGTACATGCGATATTTAATATGACGAATTATCTGACAAGTGATATAACAATTGATTGATTAAGAGTGTGACAAGTAATTTTACCATTGATTTTATTAAGAGTGTGACAAATGATATGACGTTTGAATTGACTAAGAGCGTAACTAGACCTGTTTTCTGTACTATTCTCTGACTATTCACCCTCTCTCTGTCAGCTATGGTCTCCTGCGCGCACACACACACACACATATTCTTTCTGTTCACCTGATACGCACTTAGACATTCTACGAAAGGCCTTTCTCTTGTTGTGCTCTAAACAAAAACAGTGGAATTCTCTCAAATTACGCGTTCGTAATATTTTGAAATATTCAGAACTTTTAATTGCATTGAAAAAAAACTTTTCAAACAATACTCTCCAGACCGACGATATTACGTGTCTTTGCCGGACCGATGATATCACGTGTCTTTGCCGGACCGATGATATCAAGTGTCTTTGCCGGACCCATAATATCACGTATATTTGCCGGACCGATGACATCACGTGTCTTTGCCGGACCGACGATATCATGTGTCTTTGCCGGACCGACGATATCACGTGACTTTGACCAATAAACATAACTTACACGTGTCATCTTGTCATTTATTTTTTTGTGTCCGATAACCTGGTGGTCGTAGGGGGTTCTAATCTTTCTATTAGAACTTTCTCGGAGCTTGGTAGACTTGGCGGCGCCCATCTTCTCTCCAAGTCAGCATGGACTTTTTATTATATCTTGTCATTATATCTTTTTTAAAATTATGATATGAATGTTTTGTATTGAGCGTATATTTTAAACATTTTTAAAATACAAAGCGCGGTGAGCCCCGCCCAAGGCTGAGGCACAACGACCAGCTCTTCTTCTTATTATTATTATTATAAAAAGTATTGTTATTATCATTATAATTACTATTTACTAATTTTATGCAGTCTGATGATCGCAACACCAGTAATTCAGTTACTACAGACTAGCTGACCAGTGCATCTAATTCAATAACTACAGACTAGCTGACCAGTGCATCTAATTCAATAACTACAGACTAACTGATCAGTGCATCTAATTCAATAACTACAGACTAGCTGACCAGTGCCTCTAACTCAATAACTACAGACTAGCTGACCAGTGCCTCTAATTCAATCACTACAGACTTAGTGACCAGAGCCTCTAATTTAATCAGTACAGACTTGTTAACAAGAACTTAGAGCCTACCGACTTATAGGTCTAAAGATAAAATTTTCAAAGATGGACAACACGTTAGTACAAATGGGACCTATCTACACGGAGGCACAGATATAATAATAGAAGAAATCTATTGTTATTTACAACGATTTTTAAATTTAAAAATATTTTTCCTGTTGTCAAAGCCTACATTAAATGATTATTTGTTCATTAAAATGATGTTCTAATTTTATTTACTATTCTAGATCATGACAAAACATTTTTCCACATTGTCTGCAATATTAATGATGTTTAATAATTTTCAAGAAATATATCAAATAGCGAGTTTCATCCTAAAATAATTAATTAATTTTGTGTTACAGCTTTGAGTTTATATGTTTGTGCGTTCGTATGTGTTTGTGTGTGTATGTGCGTGTGTGTGCATGCGCTTGGTTTCTTCAGTATTACATCGTATATCCCGTTACATGTACTTTTTTTATCATTGTTAGGCATTCTGCTTGCTTTGAACGTGGCTGTTGGAATGTAAGGACGTGAACTCTTACTAACCACGCGCTCATTATGTAAGTGTTAAACCTGCAAACAACACCTGCACGTCACAGCTGTGTGCCACTTAAGTACATTTAAAACAAATGCTCTGTGTGAAGGATTTCAGAACTTGGCATATGACGTCATCGGTCCAATTTTCTGTTCTTACATCCAAACAAATTTAAGCATGGGTCTCTGACTTTTGACCCCATCGAGGGCGAAAGGACTTCATTGAAGGCAATAGTGAGAATGGGTCCCTATTTAGGAACTTACAAAGTAAAATCTATATATGTTATTGCTGGTGCTGATGATGCCATTGTTGTTGGTGTATTTTTGTTGTTGTTGTTAGGGTTAGGGCTAGGCTTCTGCTGTTGTTGTTTTTTTAAACAATAACAAATTAATTTGACATTGCCCACGTTGAGTGCTTTTTAAATCCCTTATATTAACTTCACAGACGTCTCTGTCTCTCTGTCTTGGGCGGGCGGAAAAAACAAAAGTAAAAAATGACCCACTTCCCGTGAAGCCATCGAGCTGAAATTTGGCACATGGACCCGTGTCACCTAACAATGCATTGTATCAAAATTTCAGATCGATCGAACGTACCGTAATTAAATTAATGCATTTTTAGTTTATCAATATCTATGGCATCCGTCCATCCTCATGGGATGATGGCGTATCCTCCTGCTCCTCTACCCCCATTCCCCTTTCTCCTGGCCCTTTTCTCCTCGCTCCTGGCTGTAAGGGAAGCTTCCGTGACTTGAATGCCCTCGCGCACTTTTGCCCGCCAGGAGGTGCGCTCCACAGCAATGGTCTCCCACGTTTTATGGTCAATCTGCACCAGAGTCATGTCTTTCTTGCAGACATCCTTGAAGCGCAAGCAGGGCGTCCTCTCTTCCGAATACCAGTTGCCAGCTCGCCGTAAAGCAAGGCTCTTGGAATGCTCTCCGGGCTCATCCTGCGGACATGTCCCAACCACCGCAGGCGCCTCTCACTCAGGATTGAGTGCATGCTCAGCATATGACTCCTTCTGAGTACCTCGACATTCGTGATCTTATCCTGCCACTTGATGTGAAGAATCTTGCGCAAGCATCGTAAGTGGAAGCTGTTGAGTTGCTTTGTTTGTTTGGCATAGGTCTTCCAGCACTCGCTGCCATAGAGGAGTGTGCTGAGCACGCAGGCCTGGTACACATTAATTTTAGTCCTATCAGTAAGCTGTGCATTGTTCCACACTCTTTGATTCAGCCTAGCCATTAATGATGCAGCCTTGCCGATTCTGATTTCAATTTCCTTTTCCAGGGAGAGTGTACTTTTGATGTTACTGCCAAGGTAGGTAAAATCCTCGACGACATCCAAGGTGTTTCCCTCAATGGAAATTGCTGGGAAGCAGTCTGTTCCTTCTCTCATAATTTTGGTCTTTTTGAGGCTTATCGTTAGACCAAAATCCTTGCATGCCTCTGAGAACTTATTGACCAAAAGTTGGAGACCTATCTCTGAATGTGAGGTAAGGGCTGCGTCATCCGCGAAGAGCAACACTCTAATTAAAACAGTTTCCACTTTTCTCTTCGCACGGAGACGGCTGATGTTGTATAGATTTCCATCCGTCCTGGTAGGGATGTTTACACCCTCGAAGCAGTCCTCGAAAGCATGACGCAGTAGCATCGAGAAAAAGATACCGAAGAGAGTTGGAGCCAGTACACAGCCCTGTTTGACTCAGCTACAAATTGGGAAGGGTTCTGAGGTGGCATCATCGAAGAGCACTGTGATTTGCATATTGGTGTGGAAGGACTCGATGATGGAGAGAAGCCGCGGCGGACATCCTATTTTTTCCAGTATACGTAGCAGACCCTTGCGGCTGACCAGGTCAAAGCCTTTGTTAGATCTATGAAGGCAACGAAGAGGGCTTTCTGTTTCTCCCGACATTTCTCTTGTAGCTGACAGAGTGAGAAGATCATGTCCATGGTTGACCGGCCAGCCCGAAAACCGCATTGTGATTCCAGGTAGACATTATGTGCCAGAGTTTGCAGGCGTGCAAGGATCACTCTGGCAAAAGCCTTTCCCACAATACTCAGTAAGGAGATGCCACGATAGTTATTGCAATCGCTGCGATCACCTTTGTTTTTATAAAGCGTGACTATTTTGGCGTCACGCATATCCTGTGGGATGTGGCGTGTTCCCAGCAATCACACATGAGTTCGTACAGAGGCTTTAGTGGTGCTGGCTGGCCGTGCTTAAGGACTTCTGCAGGAATGCCATCGTTGCCTGGGGCCTTCCCATTGCTCAGATGATCGATAGCCCTACTAAGCTCCTCTAGTGACGGTGGAGCATCAAGCTGATCTAGCACTGGTAGATCTTGGATTCTTTCTATGGCAGAGTCAGATACTACATTATGTGTCGCATAGAGTTCTAGATAGTGCTCAGTCCAGCGCCGCATCTGCTTGTCTCGTTCTGTGATCATCTCACCTGAATTTGTCTTGATTGGAGCTGACTTTGATGTTGTGGGCCCAGTGGTATTTTTTATGCCTTCGTACATTTTTTAATATCTCCCTGATCTGCAGCAGATTGAATGCTTTTGCATAGTTCCACCCAATAAGTGTTAGCGCAAAAACGTGCAGTCTTCCGGGCTGTGTTTTTTGGCATTTCTGAGACATTGCAGGGAGTCAGGTCCTGGGGAAGCTTTGTAGGCCAAAAGAGCTTTTCTTGTTGTCTCCGTCACGGGATTCATTGTAACCCAGTTGGCCTCAAACCAATCTGCATTTTTTCTATCCTTCCTCCCAAAGACGGCAAGAGAGGTGTTGTAAATAGTGTCCCAAAGATGGAACCAATTCTCATCGATTTGTTCTGTCCCTATAGCATCATGGGGATTGGGGATTGCTTTATGCGATGTGTTGGCCTTAAGAGCTTGCTCAAGCTTGGTGTTAAGCTGATCCCTTATCTCAGGGCAGTTGATATTCTGCGTGTTGATGCGAGTTTTATCCTTGCTCTTAGAGTGACACAATTTCTTTGGTATTAATTTGATTCTACTTGCAACCAAAGAGTGGTGTGTCACAGTCGGCACTGTGGTAACTGCGTGTTTGGAGCACACTGGCCAGGTCAGATGGCCTGGTGAGTACGAGATCGAGCTGGTGCCAGTGCTTGGAGTGGGGATGTCTCCAAGACACTTTGTGGATGTTCTTGCATTTGAATAATGTGTTCGTTTATCTATATACGACATATGTAATTCAATTTCACGGTTTGTTAATGTTTTTTTTCCACGTGACAGCTCAGTTCGCGCGTTGACGCCACATGGTCGATGTACCGGCGTGCTTTTGTTTACGTTTCACGTGTCACGCTGAGGTCGGCCCAGCGATCGGTGACCAAACCTTTCCCCTCCCCCCCCCCGGTTATAAAGCAAAGGGGAGTTAAGACAGATTCAGTCTATAAATGTTTGTCGCGTTTGAACATAATACTGTTAGTTATGTCTCATATATAAGGGATTTATAGTCAAAAACTTTGTTTTCACGGGTTTGTTTTATTAAATCCCTTATATTAACTTCACCGCTGTCTCTCTCTGTCTCTCTGTCTGTCATTCGTCGTCGGGCGGGCGGAAAAACAAAAGTCAAAAATGACCCACTTCCAGTGATGCCATCGAGCTGAATTTTGGCACATAGACTTGTGTTACCTAACAATGCATCGTATCAAAATTTCAGATCAATGGAAAGTACCGTAATTAAATTAATGCATTTTGAGTTTATCTATATAAAGCTATATGTAGCAGTCGCCATAATTTACATTTTACGGGTCACTTGACTTCACGCCAGCCATCGGTGTACACATCTCGTGTTTTAACCAGGTGGAATTGACTCAGTTTAAGGCTGTAAATGTTTGTCGCGTTGGAACATAATCAATACTTTAATTTCTGTCTCATATATAAGGGATTTATAGTCAAAAACTTTGTTTTTACGGGGTTGTTTTTATTAAAATCCTTTATATTACCTCGTGACGTCTGCTTGCTTTATTGATTGCTTTATTGGCAAAGAAATTAGGATCGATTTGTAACCGACTTTGCCTTATGCTAGCGAGCTGAAATTTTGCAGGCAGACTCGTGCCGACGATCAAAATGATCTATCAATATTTTAGATCGTCGACTGTACTGTAATTAAATTAATGAATTTTTAGACTATCTCTATTTATCTCCATGTAGCATGTTAATTTTTGTGCTAGAGTGTCGTGGAGCGCATTTTATTGAACAACCTTTTTAAACCCCTTATATTAACTTCGAAATCTTGTCTCTCTGTCTGTCGTCATCTCTTCATCTCTCTCTCTCTCTCTCTCTGTCGTGATCTCTGTCGTTCGAGGGCGGGTGGAAAAACAAAAGTAAAAAATGACACTCTTCCCGTGATGCCATCGATCTGAAATTTGGCACGTAGAGTCGTGTCACCTAACTAACAATGCATCGTGTCAAAATTTCAGATCGATCGAACGTACCGTCATTAAATTAATGCATTTTTATTTTATCTCTATATAACATATGTAATCCAATTTCACAGTTTGTTATTGTTTTTCTTCCACGTGCCAGTTGAGTTCACGCGTTGACGCCACCCATCGATGTCCACACCCCCTCCCATCCCTTCCCCTGGTTTTAAAGCCAGGGGATATCAGTCGGTGTCACTCTGTATATGTTTCGCGCGTTTGAACATAATCAATACTTTTAGTTATGTGTCATATATAAGGGATTTATAGTTTTTACGGGGTTGTTTAATTATAACCCCTTTCCCGTGATCAAATCGAGCTGAATTTTAGCAGGCAGTCTGAAGTAGTTTTTTTTAAATTTACAATGAATCCTTTATATATGTGACATAAATAAAATTTTGGATTTTTGTATTGCCGTGCGAATTTTATGTCTCGTAAATAAAGGATTTATAGTCAAAAACTTTGTTTTTTACGGGGTCTTTTTCTTTTGGAGGACATTGGATTTAAGAACCAAATCCAAAAAGCAACGAAGAAGACTAGGTAAGACATGAATTTATACAAACACGAAACCAAATAAATTCTTGTCGAATATGATTTATCATTGAGTTGATATTATGCATTATTCGAAAGTTTAATGACACCAATATCCCATTTATCTTTTTAACATTACTTTGCCTTAGTTTAATGACAGCAATATTCCGTTACTTCTTTTACCATGACCTTACCTTAATTTAATGACACCAATATTCCATTAATTTTTTAACCCCGACTTTACCTTAATTTAATGACATCAATATTCCAATAATCCTTTTACCATGACTTTACCTTAATTTAATGACACCAATATTCCGTTAATCCTTTTACCCTGACTTTACCTTAATTTAATGACATCAATATTCCGTTAATCCTTTACCTTGACTTTACCTCAGTTTAATGACAGTAACACCCAAAACTAACATTCGCCATTGGATTCCTGGACAACTGCCAAGAGAATCGAGGGAACATCCAGGGAGCATCCACGGAACATCCTATATTTATTTTCCCGTTGCTATGTGAGTTTGTTTTGTTAATTTTGTGTTATTTTCCGGTAGCGGGGTCTTACGACGTATTGTTGGGGTAGGAACAAGGGGAGATAATGGGGCGGGAATCTGACGTCAGGGCGGAAGATGAACAAGGGGAGACACATCTGTAAAACAACACCAAGTGTCAAACTTTTGGCCAGGAGATAAAGCGAGATCTTGTGTTCTCTAAGATTTGCTTCCGGTCCACGCAAAGGTTGCTGGTCCCGAGTGGGGTAAAGCGTTACAAGGGTTGTCGCTATGGAGGCGGGGTAACGTCGTCTGAACAATTCCGCTGATGCAAACACAAAGTTTTTCCAAATGCCGCACAGTATGGCCTAAACATCTACTTTGATCTACTGTCATAATTCAGTATTGACATTTTGTTCTGTGATTGGTATTGAAGGCATCTTTAGAGTCTCAAGAAAATAAGAACTAGATACTCCCCGTGGCGTAGCATACACCGCAGACTTGCTCATGGATAGTGCAAAGAAAGGGGGGAAAGAACGGACACAAACTACAGCACGAAAAAATCAAAACAACGCGAGTTAACCACCGACGCATTGTTGGTCTCGATTCATTCGCAAAGCGGTTATCTACCTGCCCACCACCCTTCACCACCCTGCCTTGCCAACCATAAACTGTGATTGGCCGACTCTAGCAAGGGTTATTCATGTTCGCAAAAAGGGGGAAAAGAACGGGCACAAACAAAAAAATTTTAAAAAATTTTTAAAAAAAGTTTTCGCATGAGCTTGAACCCAGGAACTTCCATGTGTAAGGCAGACGGGATAACCATTACACTACGAATCACATGTTATTCTGTGAAGGAACAACGCAACTGAACGCAAGAACCATTGTTGGTCTCGAGACCTGCCAAATATAAACTTATTGGGCGGCCCCAGCGAGGGTCATTCGTCATGTTTGTTTGCATATACTAGCTTTTTGTGAATTATGTATGTAGATTGTGCATAACGCGAAACTGTATAATTCTAATTTAATTAAACCATATCTATAAAATAATATAAGAATTGATCCTTTGGAACGGAGATGCCGTCGCCCTTTTCTATCCAATATCCACATTCACCAAGCGAAGACCTCCAAACTCATGGTTTCGTCATCTCCTAAACCAAACTTTTCCATTTACCCAAAGACTTTTATTTTCAATAATAATTAGTTCACATTCAATCCAAACCTCCAGCCGTTACACATCTCACTTTCAAGCGAAACCCTTACCTTAACGCGGTCAACCCTAACTTTTAAAAACTCTTCCGTCCTACCAAAAATACCGTGACTCGTCTAAACGGCCCGACATAACGGCCCCGACATAACAGCCCCGACATAACGGCCCCGACATAACGGCCCCGACATAACGGCCCCGACATAACGGCCCCGACATAACGGCCCCGACATAACGGCCCCGACATAACGCCCCCGGTCATAACGGCCCCGGTCAAAACGGCCCCGGTCAAAAGAGCCTCGTTCAAAATGGCCCCAGACAAATAATTGACATTTTATAACACAAAATATACTGCATTTCAAGCTTTTTTCAACTTGTTTACCATTTAAAAAAGTGGTCAATTTGTAAAATTATTTCTTTTGATGTTATTATATTATTTCTTGTCAACTGTGACTTGGTACCATATCGAGTAAAGGCTGTTAGATTCATTCTTGTGATGTAATTATTATTGTTTCTTGTGAACTTAACCTGACACAGAATCGGTGAGTAAAAATACAAATATAATATTTGATTGTATTTTTTACTATTAGTCCGTCTATTAGTCCAAGGCCATTTTAACCGGGTCCGTTATGTCGGGGCCCTTTTGTCGGGGCCGTTTTGTCGGTTAACAAAAACTACAGGTAGATCTTTTCGGTGCTAGGCCCCCCCCCCTCAACTTTACCAATCTTGTCTCACTTGTTGCGGGCTTAATACAAACAATTATGGGCCGTGGTTACGCCTATGTATGGTCGCTGACCTAGATATTCGCCCAGTCCAACGTGCTGTCAGTGCAGTTCACCGAAAAAACGGCCCTGGACAAAATGGCCCCGACAAATCTGCCCTGGACCAATAGATGTTAATGGATAAAAATACACTCAAAGTTTATACGAGTAATTGTACTCACTGATTCAGTGTTAGTTATAGTTAACAAGAAACAATAATAATAACGTCACAAGAAAGAATTTAATAACAGTTACCATATATGGTAACAAGTCACAATTGTTTGTTGAGAAGAAATAATATAATAACATCACAAGAAGTAATTTTACAATTTAAACCACTTTCTTAAAAGGCGAAAGATTTGAACGAAGGTTAAGATGAAAAAAAAATGTAATTTTTTTTATTAAAAAATTTAAACAATTTGTCTGGGGCCGTTTTGACGGGGCCGTTTCGTCCGGGCCGATTTGAGCGGGGCCGTTTTTACGGGTCAGCAGTTAATGCAGTTATTCTCAAAGTGGTTGTTCGTGGAGTGGTGCCGGTCTGTGAGCCATCCGCCGCTGGTCCACAGAAAGGACCGAAAAATCTAATTATAATCCTCCATTTTCGTCAATTAATACTAACCATATAACATATGACAAATTTTCGGCATTAAGCACATACAATGAAACAAATAAAATAACATAAATTACATTTCGCTACCAAGTCAGTACAGAGAAAATACAAAAAACCCGTAAAAAACCAAGTTTTTGACTATACATCCTTTATGTAAGAGACGTAACTAAAAGAATGTTCATTATAACACGCAGCGCAAGACCATTCAACAATACAAAACTGTAGTTGTGTCTTAAAACATGTTTAATACAATGCGCACCGATCAGGAATATGCTTATAAAAAGTGTTGTCAATGAAATACGAACCTTATTGCGCGACAGAAAGGTTGTTCATTATAATGCGCACTCTTACACTTTATCTCAAAAAATAAAATGATACATAGGAATAAATAAAATAATCTAAAAAATCAATAATTCAATTACGGTACATGTGATCGATCTGAAATTTTGATACATTGTTTTTATCATCGGTACAAAACTGCCTGCAAAATTTCAGCTCACTTAGCTTACGAGGAAGTGGGTTAAAAATTGATCCAAAGTTTTGGCGACAAGGGTGCAAGGGTGCAAGGGTTCAAGGGTGCAAGCAAGCAGACACCACGAGTTAATATAAAGGATTTAAAAGTGCACCGGCCCCTGGTACTATGGAAAAATTCCTGCCTGTCCACCAATGCTCCCATTAAGCTGCGCGGCCGCGCAGATATTTGACAGACGCCATGCAGCAGTTTGGAATTACCACGCAGCAAATTTGCTAAAATATTGCACAAAATATGGATGCTGAGCAACTTTGCACACGAGTTTTATGACCTTGCACACGGACCAACGAACCTTAGAGGGAACATTGCTGTCCACCATACTAAAAAGTTTGAGAGGCACTGAGTTAGTGTGACCTCATGAGGGTCAGATGGCGATCTTTAACCTCAGGATTGGTAAAGGAAATAATAATATGTTTACCTTAAATTTCAGATATTTAAAGACATGCTCTATGATTTTCTACAAAATAAAGACCAAAGCAGAAATTGAAAGTGATGTGTGCGCGCAAGCACACACACTAGCAAGTACGAAGATGCGATTTAATAATATTCTGTTGTGTACCTTTAATATTACATGGGATGTTTTTTGTTGTTTCTTTTTACACGAATAACTTGGCTGATCAGATGAGTGTGTGATTGTTTCTTAGTTTTTACCACGTTTTTATTAACTCGCTTTCATGTCTGTCTGTCTGTCCGCAATTTTTCAAATTTGCCAACGTAAAATTAAACCACCTCTGTTGGTTCTAGAGAGCTCACATTTTTACCACAGATAGATCTTGGATGACAATACTGTAACTATAACTATATATTTCTTTATGTAGGCGTTCTCAGAGTACATAATCTTGTGCACAATAATTCACTGAAGAATTAGTTTATCCAAAACAACTTTAATATATATATATATTGTACACATAGATATCATTTTAGGTAATATAACGTGGAAATCTTGAGTCATACACCATACATCCTTCCTCGACGGAAGTCTACACACAACTGTTCGCCCAACACTTTCAACCAATAGGAATGCTCCTTTCTTTCCGCGTTTCTTATACACGTGACCTTACGTCACAAAATTATGTTAATCACATGTGACATTCACCCCCATCCTTCAAAAAAAATGTTTATGAAATACAACATTTTTGGTCTTCATAAAATCAAATTAAGCTATATCTATATTCAAATATTTATCATCAATGAACGTTCATTTTCTTACATACAACTTCTGGATATAGAATCAATAAGAAAAAATCTGTAGGACTGCAACAGTCTAGTCATAAGAAACAATGAGAAAAAATCTGTAGGACTGCAACAGTCTACCTGTGCTGAAAAATGAAAATGGAATTTGAAACACATCTGTAATTTTGTGTAATTGAAATATTTAAACACTCAATATTATTAAAATTAACTAATAATCCAGTGGAATTCAAACATTGTTCCTTGTCCATTGTTCAAAGAATAAAAATATGAATATAATTACAGTCTCTGGTTTTATCATTGAGGAATTCACAGACTAATATTAAGAAAGTCCCTGTTTTTATCACTTAGGAATTCACAGAATGTCTGTATTTATTGTCATTCTACTTAATAATGACTGCAACCACATTGTCCGTTCCCTTCACAGGTTTAATGTCAAATTTGTAGTCGGCTAATAGCATAGCCTAGTTCAATATAGTCATTCTTCATTTGACGAGTATGAATTCAAATCGATGGGCTTTGAATGTTTCTTCAGACTGTTAAATGTTCAATTATTCACCAACCATGACTTCGATTATGTTCATTCACAATATCAATTCCAGCATCTTGAATCAGTTTCTTAGCTTTTGAGATGTCATTTTTGCTTCCTGATAGTTCAATAGAATTTCGACCAGATGAGTCACTGTCAGAAACTTTTATCTGAAAAATATTGTTTGTATCTGTGTCTTTGATTTTGCTTAATACACAACCAATTGTTCTTCCTAATTCAGATGATTTCACACAAATGGTTTCAGATTCACTAGTCCCATCTTTATCTCTGGTACTATGGTTTACATCCCTTTTTACCATATACTTGATTTTTAATAGAGGCTAAAGTGTCACTAGTTTCTTTTTGTGCTCGATTTAACTTAATTATTTTTCTATCATTCATGTCTTGGTTTTCATTCTTTCTCCATGGTTGATCATACTTTCTTTTTCTGTAATCAAAATTGTATTTGCCTCTCCATGATCTTCTGCTTTGATAATAATCTCTATATATGGAGTTATGATTATATCTGTCTCTCCATGTTTGTCTACCTTCATCATAATCTCTATGTCTGGGATTATGATTATATTTTTCTTTCCATGCTTGTCTATCTTGATCATAATCTCTATGTCTGGAATTATGATTACATTTTTCTCTCCATGTTTGTCTACTTTGATCATAATCTTTATGTCTGGAATTATGATTATTTCTTTCTCTCCATGATTGTCTTTCTTGATCATAATCTCTATGTCTGGAATTATGATTATATTTTTCTTTCCATACTTGTCTATCTTGATCACAATCTCCATGTCTGGATCTTTCTTCTATTTTCTTTCTGATAGAGCTGCCATTAGTTGACACCCTATTTGGTTTTCCTTTATTGTGGTAAGACTGCTTAGCCATATTATTATGTCCTTGCTTGTTACAGTACCAACAAATAGTTTGTCTTTTGCCTTGGTTCGGCAGATTCTGGTTTCTCATACCTTGCCTTTTTTCTTGACTTTTAATTTGTATTGCTGCAGATATGTCTTGTCTCTTAACCATTTTTTCTTTCTGTTCAGCTTTTCTTAGCTTTTCTTTGTCTTCAGCAATTCTTTGATTTTCTATTTTATCAGCTATTCTGAGCTTTTCTTCTTCTTTAGCAATTCTTTGCTTTTCTTTTTCTTCAGCAATTCTTACTTTTTCATCAATTATTTTTACTTTTTCTTCAATGAAATCTCTCATTTCTTTTCCCTTTAATCCGATCTCTTTAGCTATGGCAGTGAGTTCCTTGTAGTAATCCATGTTTTGTTTGATTGAATAATATGAGTTAAGCAATTTGGTAAGGAATTTAGGTATATGTTGATAAAGTTATAAATCTTCCAAATGAAAAATCTTGAATTCAAAATGTTAAGTTCAAATAAGTGACACGTCTAAACCATGAAATCTAGTATTGACAAGATGAGACAACAAAAGAATCCTCACACGGGATCTTTAGTATACTTTATATATACGCTCCCTCAGATTGACAAAATATATCTAATGGTCCAATCGTTTTGAATAAAAGTCACTTGGTTAAAATTTCAATTTTCGAGTAGTTTTTAAACAATTTAGTTCACTCCATTAATCCAAAATTGCAATTATCAAACTCTCCACACTATGAATGGATAAAAATTCCGTTTCTTTATTTATAATTCACACTTCATAATTAATAGTCCATAGCCTTCCAAGTTCCAGGTTATGTTTACAAATATTTCCTGGAATCAACTAGCATTGAGCCTGTTGACGTCACGACCTATATATGTTCACCGTGTGTCACCATTCAGTAAGCCTACACGACGCAGATTCCAGCACTGTGTAGTATGCTTGTACTGTCGTCGACTGTGACGTAGAACAAACTAGGCGACCTAGTTGTATATACCGCACGCCGTGACCATGTGCCTGTATGCCGCCATTTTGAAATATTCTTGTATTTTCATTGAACCACAAAAGTTTATTCACAGCTTCTTACGAACTTGAATATTCAAAAAATACGATAGCTGCTAATATTTCTTATTTTAATGAATACTTTCCTTTTTGGAAATATCCAATACTTATTTCCACGAAACCTCCTCTCCAAAATCTCATGTACTGTGTTCACTTAGAACTTATGCCTAATGGCAAAATATTTTTACTTCTGACACCAATGTAACTATAACTATATATTTCTTTATGTAGGCGTTCTCACAGTACATACTCTTGTGCACAATAATTCACTGAAGAATTCGTTTATCTAAAACAACTTTAATATATATATATACTGTACACATAGATATCATTTGAGGTAATATAACGTGGAAATCTTGAGTCATACACCATACATCCTTCCTCGACGGAAGTCTACACACAACTGTTCGCCAAACACTTTCAACCAATAGGAATGCTCCTTTCTTCCCGCGTTTCTTATACACGTGACCTTACGTCACAAAATTATGTTAATCACATTTGACAAATACATTGTATAAAAATTTCAGATCGATCAAATGTACGGTGATTAAATTAATACATTTTTAAAAGTTTATCTCAATATAAGCATCTGTATCCGACTGCCGTTGTTAGATTTCACGTGCCCTGTTCACCCCGTGACCTTTGATAAGATAAGATACTTAAACGTATAAGTTTTAACTTATTTTCTTCTTTTTATTCTACTTATAAAATATTGTTTTTTAAAAATCCTTTTTACCTTTATTTTTTTTTACTAATGTAAGTTCAGATTGCTTTTTTCCATTTTTGAAAAAGAAAATAATTTTAAAAAATAATGACAACAATTTAATTTAAAAATTAAATAAAAATAATTTAAAAATATTTCTTCTCGATTATTTTTTTTAAAAATTGGTATCGTTTGGTGTTCCTGTTGTTGTTTTAAATAGTACTGTCATCGGTGAATGTTTATTTTTTGTATTATCACTTTGTGTTGTGTGCAGCTAATAACGTGTCAGATAGAACATGACTAGAACAGAACTGGGCGTAACTTACCTCCTCTTCTATTTCATTTATACCCCCGACCCCTTTTTTTTCCAGATCGTCTCACATCCCCTCTCCCGGCATCTCTAGGGAGGCACACATTTTAATATTTCCTTGATCGCTCTTTTCAGCAGAAACTTACGCACCAACGAATATTTCAACCAATATAGAATCCTATCGTAGCACTGTTTTATCCAGGTATGTAATATTGTGTCTCAAACAAGGCCACGGTTTCATTCAGGTGTTCAAATAACTCATGTTTGAAAACTAATTTGGAACATTTCGGATCCTCTCAGTGCAAGACTTGGAACAGTTCTTTAAGCTAAAGATAGTTGATTTGTCACAGTTAAAGGTTGACCTGGAGCTTGTAATAATTCCACACCACTGTGGAACATTTGTCATAAAGTGTAGTTAAATATACTGAGAAAATTAAAGTTACATTTTAAACGCCAACAAAAAAATGTTTTTCAATTATGGCTTTTTCTCGTAGTTGCTAGTCAAATAGTTAAAACTCCCAACTAAAAGGGAGGTAAAAGACAGACATAAAGTCAATTTTAAAAACATTTAACAGCCCTTCAATGACACTTTTAACAACATCTTTCATAACGCCTTTAACATCACATTTTATCACACCTTCAACAACACTTCATGTGAACCTGAAAGATTTGTCCTTATAATTGATTTCAAAATCCCAGTTTCAGACTTACGTCCAATGTCTTATTTTAGTGAGAATCACGATAAGTGAACGAAAATTTAAATCTTTATATTAAAATGTAGTATCCTTGTACCAAATAATATTCTCGTGTGTGTTGTATTTTGTTTAAAGATTTCTACTAGGCTAACCACAGAATTTTGAGAACCCCTGGGGATACATTTATTTTGAAATGTTCCAATGAGTCCAGGAGAGCAGCACTTGGACTAAAATAATGGAAGTCTCCACTCAGACACAAAAACACTCGTGTTTATAGCCCTCCCCGAGTGTTCGTTGTTGGGCTGAGCACCTTTCACCGCCTCGGTATTGATATATCCACGAGCGCTTATAATCAGCAGTCGACATTTCTTAACACTCCAACGTATCGGATTTATTTACCCGAGGCCAAGCTGAGGGCTTTGTCTTCCAAAGGTTACTCTCACTCGTCACTGTAAACATGGCGGCCTAAACTGAGCTGCTGGATCTTCCAGCCCGAAACAGAAGGCTTATCTCCAGGATGAGTCTATGCCGTACTTTGTACACAGATGACCAGAATGATGGAATATGTGTACATTACATAAAGGTTCAAGGGAGTTAGATGAAACGGATTGACTTAATATGACTTTTCGAGAATTGATAATATGTATTGTATAATTGTGAACAATATGTAAGTTTAAAAAAAAACATATTGAAGATAAATACAGGGGTTCATATTTTTGTCTTTTTTATGATGTTTTAAAAATGTATCGTCCCATTCCGTGATTACCATAACCATGTGGTTCATCTTCGTGCTGTCCGTCTTTGTATTGTCCATCTTTATGTTGTCCATATTCGTGCTGTCCATCTTCATGTTGTCCATTTCGTGTTGTCCATATTTATGTTGTCTATTTTCGTGCTGTCCATCTACTCCATTGACGATCCCCCCCCCCACAAACCACCTGAATGTTGTCCATTTACATGCTGTCCACATGTGACGTATCAACATAAATGTTGACCATTTGCATGTTGTCTATCTGTGGGCGATCAGGACGGTCTGCAGGGTCATGCCTGTATGGCTTCTGTATGTTAGGTATCTGCAAATCTATACATATTTATATATGTTACAGGCAATGTGATTGTGTGAAATCAGGCATTCTATAGAATGCCTTGGCAATGTATAGAATGCCTGATGGTTTCAGGCAAAGTATGAAATTTGTAAAACTTTTGCATAATTTTCCTAGGCATTCTATAGAATGCCGGATTTCGTTTAGGCAAAGTGTAAAAAGAGCACAACAAAATACTGTATTTATAATCACGTATTTTAAAGTAGAAGTATTACAAAATAAACCACATGATGTACGCTCTGTATTATTTTTTTGATGTCTTCCTCTGTTTCCACATCTTGTAAATCATCGTCAGGCAGGGACGACTATGTTAGGCCTACTTTAGCTCTGCAGCCAAAGAGAGCTTCGTATGGTGATCTTTTAATCCCTGAATGAAAAGCTCTGTTCTTAATGAGTTGGACGAACCGTAACTCCTCACTTCAGTGGCCAGTTATTTCATCTTGCATCCAAGCAGACATCATGTTTTCGATGTCCTATTTAGCTCTTTTGACGCTCACATGGCTTCAAGGTGTGCCAGTACTCCTTTAGGCTGCTTACCACATTCTTTGCAAATTCCCAGCCGTTATTGGACTGTAGAATCATTGGAGCACCAAGCAACGTAAATATGTCTACGAGCTGGTATGATACTTCTTGTGCCCTCTTTGTCTTAAGGGCCCTGAGAATTACGAACTTGGTCGGATGATCTTGATACACCATTATAAACTTGTATTCCCCATCAGGATGTGATTGAAAGTCGATGAGGTCGACATGACAACGAGAGTTAAATTCCGAAAAAGCCATTGGCTTGACCACAATGACATTTTTGACGCATTTTTTTCTATCAAGGTTCACTAAGGGTAATATTCAGTTCAATATCATGACGGTTAGCGTTCTTGTATTTGTATGAAGTTCTTTCAATATTCTGTCCCGTCTTCCATAACCAATGGCCAAATGAGGTTTATGAAGTACGTCCAATATCTCGGAGTCCGCGACGTAAAACAGAATGGCACTCACACCTTCTTTAACAGAGTAGATCAACTTACTCTTATTTTCTACCATCATGACATCATAGTGTTACACCCACCATTCGTCCCGTGGTTCTTGCTTAATGGTGGTCTTAGCCATTTTCACATCATCCACCGATTTTTGGTAACAGTTTCGTTTAAAAAAAACAACAACTGTTTTAGCAGCATTGGCTCTTCCTTTAGATAACTCATCTTAGAACAGTCGTAGCATGTCAACATGGCATCATTCCTGTCCTAGCACTACATTGTCTTCCGACATCGTCACACAGCAATCCAATGGGAAACGTTATGGGATAACGCCTGTGAAATCTCAGCCGGATGATATAGTGAGAAGAATTGTGGCAACATTGTCTTTGATTTGGTAGTGGAACCTTGTACCGGCTAAACGCTGTCTTACAATAACTTTCAACACTCACAGGCTTCGATAGCCATCATCAAACAACGACCAAAGCGCCACCGCCAACATCAGTGTCTGGAAAAATGCACGGGATAGGCCATATACATACTTTGCCGGACGACAACTCGGCATTCTATAGAATGCCTAGGCAATATATGAAATAGCAATCATTTCATACTTTGACTGAAACCATCGGGCATTCTATACATTGCCTGAATTTCACACTTTTCCTGTAACATATATAATATATGATTAATTTAAATTTAATCATTAACTTTTGAAAATTTAGAGATTAATTAATCGTTAATTTCAATTAAATATAAAAATTGAAATTTATGGTGTTATAAGTAACATTTATTAAACGTGCCTGTCGAAAATCGAAATAACACTGGAATGTCGTCTTTATATGACATCTTTTAACCAACAAAGCCAACAGACAAGTGTGTTGACATTATTTGGTTCAAGTGATAACCGGGTCTTATTGACCATATAAACAGCCGAGCTGAACAATCGTTCACATGCAGTGGCGTCACTAGGGGGGCGGGCCCCGGGTGACACCCATCAGGGGGTGACACCCGAGCCTAAAATTTGTACTGTGTATGATTTTATGTCAGAAAACAAAAGATGACAATTTTTTAATCTAGAAAGAAATTAAGAAATATAATGAAATACGTTAAACGCGAAAATTCTTATTAAAAAAATATATCACTTAACTTGCAATACTAAAACAGTCCCAACACACGAACAACATTAAAACAAATTAGGGAAAAAAAAGAAATAGTCGCAGCAGAGAGATCTTTTTTAAAAAAGGCTGGAATGAAAGAGGCAGTGTCTTCTGTTTTAAAAGATATAAAGCCATTTGGGCTTGGACACACCGACAGCATGAACGAATCCCACCTCACGACTCCCTCCACCACAGTGGGGTGGGGTGAATATGATTTTTATCACCACCCCCCCCCTAAGAAAAAAAATCAAAAGATGGGTTTTCTTTGTTGATGTTTTTCTTGAGGAAAATTATGATTTCAATGTCTTTGAGTTAATATTTTATATATATATATTTATTAAAGGCGTGAAAGCATAATTATGCATGTTTATATACAGGTAGTCCTCCGGTTACGACGGTCCTATCCCGACTTACGCTGTTTAGTGCTTACGAACGCGCCCCCGTAAAGAATAGTATTACGCGTTATTCCGTATTTTAAAAAAAAATTCATGAGGTAAAGAATTCTTTTCTCTATTTGAAATAACAAAAATTATTGAAAATATGTATGATTATTATTTCTACCTACAACTTTCGTTTGCGAATTTTTCAAATGGCGAAGTTTTCAATCAAGTCAATAAAGCTGAGTAAGCTTACAAGTTCCTTTTCAATGCTCATTAGAGAGAGCATATTCAGCCTTATTCGTCCCATGCAAATTATAACTCATTAGACTATATATTCTTTTCAACTTTGAAAAGGATCGCTCTGAGCTGCAGTTTGATGTCATCATTTACAGATAGATGCGAATGCGATGTGTACATTTGTAAAGGACTGTGTGAAATATAGCTCATTCAAAAGCAGCAACATTTTTAGATCTGTGCAAGTTTTTTGAGTTTCGCTTTGTGCTAATTCCTTTTCCTTACCCTGAGCCTGGGGCTGGACAATAACTTTTTTAAGAGTTCTGAAAATTGGACTTATTCTGAAGGCAAGCAGTCTTCGAAATCACCCATGAACCTACATGTGGAAGAAAATCAGAAGCCCCGAGCCTAGTACTCTTTATGGGTCTTCCCGGAAGACCCCCTTAGCCATCTGGCCACCAAATGGACGTAACAGCTGAGGAACCCCCCCTCCCAAAGCGGTCGCTTCTGAAGCGGCCACCTGGGCATCCAGGACATACCGTCGAAGATGCCTCCCACTGAGTTGCCCTAAGAAGGGGTGGTGGAATTTCCTACTACGACCCGCTACCACTTTGGCGCCATCCCGGCAAAGCACACGGGTCTCCATGGTTAGGACCGCCGCAGACCGGGGGATCATCAAAGACCTACCTAGGGTGCAATCCCCACTGGAAGGTTTCCTCGGAGCTGGCGTCCAATGCGTTCTTCGCGGCACTTTTTGCTAATCCGTACTGGCGCTCCTGGCCCTAAACCGGCACCGCTCGATGGCGTTGCTAGTAAATTGAGGGGGGCGAAACGGTTGCTTCGGATTTACCCGACCCCTTCTTCGAAATCACTTGAATGTTCTTCCATTAACTTGGCTGCTGCCCATCGGGTGGCGAAAGTGCTGAGCTCAGTTAGGTTTGTAAGAAAGCCAAATTTCTCATGGATGTATTTATATGCACCTAACCAATGTTGTACGGCTTAAGAAAGTTTGTCAATGATTACCAGAATTACCTCAATCTTGATTTTTTTCTCCAGGAGAATACTGTTTTGTTGATGTCCCTTTATCAAACTGACGCTTTCTTTTTTGTTTGATAGTATTGAAGATTGTTTACACTGTTTTTACCACGGGCTTTTCCTTTCCTTTGTCTTCATAGGAATAAAATTAAGAATGTTATTTTTTAACAAACTCAAAGAGAGACTTCCTTTCTAAAATTGTTTCCCAAATTTCAAGTAAAATAGCGACTTCCAGTTGTTCAATTTCCTTTAGAAATCCTTCTTCTTCAAGTCGGCAGTCACGTGGCTGATTTTCATTCGTTGCTAATTCTTCCAGTGCTGCGATATTCTCATGGTATGAGCTATTAACAGATCTTACAGCATAATAACAGGCTGCCCTTCTTGTGTCAGATAAAGCTTTGTTAGCATATATCAATTTCATATGTTTTTGAAGTACCTGTCAACGATGAGTAGATGCAACCAGTCGGGTATAAAGATTTTGCAGAAGACAAAAAAATCTGACCGCGGTAGGACAACCTGCTGCTCTTTTCCCAACCAAATTAAATGAATGAGCTGTGCACGGCACATAAAGATCTACAATGCACTTCTCACGAAGAATAGCCTGGTTTCCGTTATACTTCCTACTCATTTGCAGAATTGCCGTATGACTGTTCAAGGCATTTTCAGGGATTCGTACAAACATAATGGCCTGCATCTTTATTATACACTACAATTCATAAAAAGTTTGGAGGCCCTTAAATTATTGGGGGCTTTAGCCCGTTCAGCACCCCCCATTTTAATCCGCCATAAGGGTTGGGGGTCCAAGCATCTGTGACGATGTGGTACGAGGAGGGGGGTGTTTAAGAAATGTTACGTCACATAAAAAACGTGAAACTTTAAATAAAAGTTCCACTTAAATATTTGATTGTTTACCATTGATTTAATTACGTTTTCAATGACTTCACGCGTGTTACGATATTAAAGTGCAGACTTAGCCTAATTACATATTTAAATGACAAAAAATAATTTGCAACATGATAATTTTCATTGAGAAAATACGGCTTGGGGGAGGGGTGTCAAAGCTTTGTGACGTCATATCGTAAAAAAAGGGGTGGGGTCTAAGTTTTTGTGACAAAGTATGATGCTGGGGGAGGGTGGGGTAAAAATCGGCAACCTCGCCTGACGTCATTTATGGACGGCCCATTCAGTCATGAAGGGTTGACACCATGAGCTACCACCCCGGGTGACACCAACCCTAGTGACGCCTCTGCACATAGCTCTAAATTGTCTCAGCTGAAGTTTCTGATACTGTAGTGGATGTTTGGTTTGCAAGTGATATGTAAGCAAAGTGTTAGAACCATGGTAGCAATGTTCCCTTTAAGCAGCGTGGCTGCGCTGTAAAATACTGCACACAAAAATGGACTTTGTGCAACTTTGAACACGAGTTTTTTTATAACTTTGCACACGGACCATAGAAGCTTAGACTTAGAGGGAACATTGCATGGTAGGCAAACGATTTCTCTCAATAGACACAATAACATTTATCAACATTTTGAACATTCATGTCAGTCAATAGTTTAAAACCAAAATGTTCGTGTAAGCGTCCGGAAATTAATTTATATTTATCGGCCGAAATATTTTAATTTTTGACTTCCAGTACATTTATAGGTGGTGGGGCGATTAATCGTTAAAAAAAATTTAATCGTTAAAAAATTGTAACGATTAATCGAGAAATTAATCGTTAATTTCCGCAGCCCTAATATATATATATATGTCTATATCTCTCTACTCTTTATAAAAGAGTGTATTGTTCCAACAAAGCCTTCTTCCTAGTCACTGTCTTTCACTGGTAGCATCTCTGTAGAACTATAACGAATTTAATGGAGCACATCTTACTGCTGGTGGCTGAGCAACCGTAGATTCATGTGCTCTCTTGTTGTGAAATCATGGATGGTATCAAACAGATTAAAGTTAAACGATGACAAGAAAGAAGAATTTATGTTTGGTTGACCAATGTTCCATCTAAGGTAGTTGGTCTGTGGGGAAAATAACAATCTCGTTTGCAAAGTTGCACAGTATCCATTTGTGTATGTGCAAAACACACATGTAATGTATATTCCCTACATACATTTTCTGTTCGGCAATTTTAAACGGCTGCGCGGCAACGGCCAGACATCTTCGTGACCGAGAGGCATTGCAGTAAGGGAACATTGATTCCGAGAATTTTCGGAAAGTTACAATATCATCGAAAAAAGTTGGTACTTCTGACATCTCTTTGCCCAACACAGTTAGAGATCACGTTTGTCAGGGCTTGTTTGTGTCATATACTTGGCCTGGGTCAGTTGTGTCCTGAACTGAATAAGAATACAGAAAATGCCGTAGTTGTCTCTTTGATACAATCAAGACTGGATAACTGAAACGGTTGTCTAAGGGGATTCCTAAAAAAAAACACCCACAGGGACTGTAGGAAGTAAAAACACAAAGCAACGTGCATTGTATTGCGAATGAGATTATCAGACCGTATCAAAATGGCTCTTAAAGATCCCCACCAGCTTCCTGTAGCCGACTTCAAGCTCTGATGAACGTCTGCATGGATGGATCTTCATCGCATTATAATTGGAAATACCTGACTTCAAAACACATATCTCTAAAGGAGCTGATTTCCTTTCAAAGTTCCTTCATAAAGTTCCCCGAGTGAACAGAAGCGGGATAAAATCCCTTGGCGTGCGCTCATTTGAAGAAAAGGCAAAGAAGTTATGGAATACTCTTCCCAAATAATTGAGAGACTATAACGCTAAAGAAACATTCAAGAAAATGTACATCCTATATAATAAAAGGCTAAGTTCTGTCCCGTCATCTATAGAGATTGGTCTCTCAAACACACATGACTCCTACAGCCAATCATATCAAGTTTACGCGGACGTTCAAAACGAGTTATTTTTGGTGCAGTATTTCTTCAAAGACTATATTTTGAGTTATGCGCGTTTGGATTTATAGTCAAAAGCTCTGTTTTACGAGTTTTTTGTTTTAACTATAATGAATAGTATTTTTGACGTGATGCACAAGTATGCCGGTCGAAAAGGCTGTTGAATGGGACTTACAACATGCCACCGAACGGTGGCGGAACGTCCTTGGACGGGCTTGGTTGCTCGTATTTTCCATAAAAGTCAAGATTAGAAAATCATATAGTTGTGAATATGTTAGTGTAGCATGAACAGTTAGCGTTATATAAGAAGCCAGCACCGTCATCATCATCTGCTTCATACGTCTCGAAAACCTTTAGCCATACGATCACCTACACAGCTCTAGTACCTCTACATTCAAATTAGACTGCCGCATTAAATAACAAACATCCTAGAACCAAATTATTCCTTATGAGAAATTCTATGAAACATATTCTGGCATTTAATATATATAAAAGTCAGCTTTCTTAAATTGACTTCTTTTTATATCACTCAGTCAAACTACTCACACACAGTAAACACAACAGAGTAGGCACAACAAACACCGTAAACAATAAACAGAAATAACACATTAGAATAAACAGAATAAACATGGTAAACAAGACAAACACCGTCAAAGTTTTACATTCTAAGAAAGCCTATACCTACAAATCGTCTAAAATGAATCCCAAAATAGTCTAGATTCTATTGTCTAGTCTAGACTATGCTAGATTCCTCTCACGTTTAGACTTATCACTGCTCCGATTATCTCAATTGTTATGTGTTATTGCTACATTTTACTCACTTTGGGACACATTACTGCAACATTGCAGCAGAGTTCTAGCAATCTCCTTAACCCCAACGTCCTATTCTCTGTCAGACACGACATCCGGGAATTCTACATAATCCTCCTACTCCTACACTTTTTAATGGGATACCGCTGCTGTCCGTCGGACATTTCCTAACAGTGATTCGATACTTTGACATACACATACAGTATCGATACTTAAGCGTCACCTTTCGTGTAGGCACGCGATTACATGTAACGTAATTGCTCGGATTAAGACTCTACAAATAAATTTTAGGGTTTATTTTCCCAATGAGGTGAGCGGAGATTTTTCAGAATTTCCCTTTCAGTACACAAAGATTTATTGAGTACAAGGGATTGCAGTGACCATAACAAGGTACGTTGAGGACTATTTCCTTATAATCCGCTTACACTCATAGTTACAATGGCCTTGGTGAACTGATCAGCCCTTGATGTAGTAATAATGTTGGTGGAGTGCATGTGTTAAAATGTGGATGGTATGTTCATTGGCATGTTGGTGTTGTGTGGTTAAGTGTGGTTATTTGGGGTTGTGTGTGGTGATGTATGGGTATGTGGGGTGATGCATGGGTATGTGGGGTTATGTGGGGTTATGTGGTGTTTTGTATGGCTGTTGAATGTCTATAACAACAATAACGATTATACAATGTAAGAGTGCATTCTCGGCTTTTTATTCCGAATTTCCACTATGTCGTTACATGAACCAAGTATTTATCAATTGCTCTGTTACATTTCCTACAACAAAGCACATACAAAGCTCGAAGGTTCACTTTGAATGCAGTGGAATTATGTTGGGCTCAATGACACACATGAGAAGGATTGGGGACTCTGTTCAGCAAGTTACAGTCACATACCAGGGCCATGTTCCTCAATGGCTGGAACTCATTTCACGTTTCGGATGTACCGGCCGCCATTTCGTCTCACCACAACTCAAGTTCGCGCCGCCTTGAATGAGCGGGCCAGGCAATTGTGGAATGATAAGGTCATGTAAACATTACAAGCCCGTGAACCACGTCTGCTGGCAGTCGCCGTAACGTAAGATCTGAGCGGAGGCATTCCTGACCAGGTCTTGACCCCAAGATCTTTAGCATACCTACGGCAGACAAAAATGTCCCTCTCATAAAGTCAACGAGAACTTCTTGATATCATTAGTCCGGAGTGCTGAATATCTTCAAGACGACTGGCCCGTCGGTGAGAGCCTCATTACGGTTGGGTATATGTGATATGGATTTGAGAATTTTGCTGTGTGCAGACTGTCCGTGTTCTAATAGCCGCACAGCTGGTTTTACTTCCAAGACAAATAGCTTCAGAAAGATGCCGTCGGTGACTAGGCCTCGGATCTAAGAATGACCCCCAGATGTCCGTTTTTTCGCGCTGCATCGGAATTTCGTGCTTCAAGCCATGTGTGAAATTGCCCCATTGAGTAAACAAAAGGGCGGACGATGTTGGAATTAGTATTTACTGTACGGAAACAGCTTTTTAAACTTGAAACTTGTGAATGAGGCGTTCATGGTTACCATGGCAACAATGAATTAGTCTGACTTCGAAAGTTATAGCTATAAGATTGAACAGAATCTTCCATCTCATTGCGACAAAATGCAATGTTAGCTAAAGGCCAAGAAATTAATTAATGCCTTAACTCAAAGATCCCTATGTCTTAGGAAACTATTTAAAACATTTGACACCGATGTGTTATACCTCCTCAACGTTATCCACTAGGCACCCATTTGTGGACATTTAAGTATAGTTTTATCCACTAGGCACCCATTTGTGGACATTTAAGTATAGTTTTATCCACTAGGCACCCATTTGTGGACATTTAATTATAGTTTTATCCACTAGGCACCCATTTTTGACATTTAAGTATAGTTTTATCCACTAGGCACCCATTTGTGGACATTTAAGTATAGTTTATCCACTAGGCACCCATTTGTGGACATTTAATTATAGTTTTATCCACTAGGCACCCATTTTTGACATTTAAGTATAGTTTTATCCACTAGGCACCCATTTGTGGACATTTAATAATAGTTTTATCCACTAGGCACCCATTTTTGACATTTAAGTATAGTTTTATCCACTAGGCACCCATTTGTGGACATTTAAGTATAGTTTTATCCACTAGGCACCCATTTGTGGACATTTAATTATAGTTTTATCCACTAGGCACCCATTTTTGACATTTAAGTATAGTTTTATCCACTAGGCACCCATTTGTGGACATTTAAGTATAGTTTTATCCACTAGGCACCCATTTGTGGACATTTAATTATAGTTTTATCCACTAGGCACCCATTTTTGACATTTAAGTATAGTTTTATCCATTAGGCACCCATTTGTGGACATTTAAGTATAGTTTATCCACTAGGCACCCATTTGTGGACATTTGAGATTAGTTTTATCACCAAGATAAATAATTAACATCTCAGTCAATAATGTAATAAGTGTAGCAGCTTAATTGTCAAGAAATAACTCTTATATGTTAAGTTGTCTTACAGCACTTTGCAAACAAAGACATCGAGGGAGTGATGTAAACAAACAAAGATATCGAGAAAGACATTGAGGTAGTGATGTACACAAACAGACACATCGAGGAAGTGATGTACACAAACAAAGACATCGAGGGAGTGATGTACACAAACAAATACATTGAGGGAGTGATGTACACAAACAAAGACATCGAGGGAGTGATGTACACAAACAGAGACATCGAGGGAGTTATGTACACAAACAAAGACACCGAGGGAGGGATGTACACAAACAAAGACATCGAGGGAGTGATGTACACAAACAGAGACATCGAGGGAGTGATGTACACAAACAGAGACATCGAGGGAGTGATGTACACAAACAGAGACATCGAGGGAGTGATGTACACAAACAGAGACATCGAGGGAGTGATGTACACAAACAGAGACATCGAGGGAGTGATGTACACAAGCAAAGACATCGAGAACATATTGTAAAAAGTATTAAAAACTCGAATGAGTATTTCAACGCAATTTCCAACGAAGAATTTCCGATTTTATTATTCAAAGGAAATCATTCTAAAGTCACACCAAGAATGTGTCAATATAATGCGCACTGTGCCACAGTCTAACATTAGCATTCACAAAGTTGGAAAACCCCATTAACTATCATTCTAGATTACATTAAAAGTCATTTCAAATCAATATGTTTGAAACAAAACAATGCTATCTACATATTGCTACTAAAATTACGGGAGTCGAACCAAAAGAGATATTTAAAAAATTCCTTCTCCAACATTGTTTTGCTTTTGTTTCAACCCGATAGATGTTATAGGTTGCGAGAAATTGACATAATACTGATATTTGTTCGGGTTTTTTGGATTTTCCAGGAAGTCCAGTAAACCTTTTCGTTTTTTTTCGGCCGTTGCACATCCTTGGGACCTCCTTAGCATATTTGCAAAAGACCCGAACCCTCGATCTGGTATGGTTCATGAGGAGTTATGTGCAAGCTCGAACAGTGCACAGACATTTCAAATTTATAAACGCAATTCCCAAGGGAAATTGCGGTAAAAATTCTGAGATATTTGAAGACTTTCAGAATTTCAAATTTAAAGTAACTGTAACACACACACACATACACACACACACAAACACACACACACACATATATTATATATAAATATAAATAGAGAGAGAGAGAGAGATTCTGATTAATGTCTGATATTGGGAGAGTTGCAGTTCTTAAATGGGGCAACATCCGTTTCACCTTATCTTCAAACAAAGAGTGTAAAAAAAAGACACTTGTTCTACATGCCAGATGCTCTCCTGTCTCCCCATCCCTGCCCGTGACAGAAAGTGCGCACACCAGGCTCTTGGACGTCAAGACATGCGTGTGTGACGTTGGACCAGGGGAGTTAAGTAGAGGTGAGTGAGTGTTGTAACACTAAGGCCGATTATGATCCGATGATTGTCACACAGATTGATGTTGTGCAATGACAGGATCTGGTGTAGTTAATTGGAGGAGGATTACAAGCCCGTGGGGGAGGGATGGAGGCTAAAGTAGTGTGTTAGTGTGGACAAGCAGATAATTGATGGGTATCGTAGAGCAACAGCATGCAGGTAGTCGGGAAATGTCCTTGGGTGTACACAGGTAGTTGAATAAAATAAAAGGAATTCAGGTGTATATTATGAATATCATAAAAGGTGTCTAGTTAGATGGTGGATATCATAAAAAGTATCCAGGTAGACGTGAATATCATAAAAGTATCCATGTAGTTTATAAAACGTGTTGTAAGTATCCAAGTACATGATGGATGTTATTGAAGAAGTTATCCAATAAATTCTATACATGAGTTTAAGTGTCAAATCGATACACGAATTTAGCTGTGTTACTGTACATACTGTACATATTCTTCGTATCTGTTTCAGACGCTCCTTCTATACAGAAGATTATTGCGTCCTACGCTTGTCTTGACTTTGGTGAGTTCATTTAAGGTGGAAGTTGAAACCATATTTTGTTTATTATCGATTACAACTTATGAAATGTACTCGAGGCTGGTTTGAAAAATTTATGTTACAAACATAAAGCAAAGAAATTTAAACAGAAAGGAATAGTGATAATGCGTAAAGGAGATATTTTAAATTTGAAATTAAATTAAATTTGAAGGACATTGACAAGATTGAACAGTGCAAGAATCAAACAGTTTTGGTCGACTTGCAGCCCATGGCTTGGAAGGGAAAAGTTTAACTATGATGGATGGGCAGTGCAAAATTAAACTATCATTCCTGAGTAGTCAAAAGCTTTCCAATCAAGCTAATAGAATTTTGTTTAGGCAATGTGAGCATGTTATAATTGATTTATAGTGTCTAGTGTCCAGCGAAATGCTTCGAATTTGACGCATTGAAGATGGGGCATCTGAAGTGGACATCCGAAACTTGTCATTACATGTTCAGCATAAAATGTCGTGTCGTTAAGATCCGGCCTTGCATTTTGGGAAATGAGGGCTCTGCGGGGTGGGATGTGCATCCAGGGCTTTAGATCTTAGACTGACTCAGAGATGTGCATCCAGGGCTTTAGATCTTATCTTATCTTATCTATACAGACGCTCCTTCGATGCAGATAGTTGCGTCCACAGACCATGACAGATGATCTGTTGGCAAGTGATGCAGCGTTCACAGGTCACGGCTTTGTGGGTTCCACGCATTACCCAGCCGCCTAACTACGTGTAGTGTTAGGTACCCATTCAGAGCGGGGTGACTCAGGGACGCCCTAGGCCCCGGGAACAAACCCTTGCCTTCACACGGATTCGAACCCGTGACCATCGGTACGACAGTCCAGTGCGCTGCCACTCGACCACCGCGAGACTGACTCAGAGATGTGCATCCATTGATTTAGCTCTTAGACTGACTCGGAGATGTGCATCCAGGGCTTTAGATTTTAGACTGACTCGGAGATGTGCATTGTGCATCCAAGGCTTTAGATCTTAGACTGACTAAGTGTTAACGATAAGACAAACTTCTTTAACACTGGCATGACGTCATGCGAGAACTTTGTTTTTCTAAAAATA
Source organism: Ampullaceana balthica (assembly GCA_944989445.1). NCBI lineage: Eukaryota > Metazoa > Mollusca > Gastropoda > Lymnaeidae > Ampullaceana > Ampullaceana balthica. The sequence continues at coordinate 563,055 of CALYLW010000222.1, forward strand.
TATATATACTAGAAAAATACCCGCACTTTGTAGCGGGAGTGTGCTGACCCTTTATCCAAATATTAGTTGCTGGTTATTACAATTTTTATTTGCCAAGTTAAATTTCAGATTCATCTATTTAGTTAAAATCTTATGAGAAACAGAGATATGCCATTTTACCGCGTGAGTTCTTTTCACTTAATTCAGTGCCTTTTAACATAACCGTACTATTTAAAAGATATGATTTATTAAATATTGATTCTTGCCAACCAATAACTAATAATAATAACTAAATTTACAATTTCATTCCCAGTTGTATAAAATTAACATAACTTATAGGTTTTCCGAAAAAGCTCTACCACCCTCGTCACTCAAAAATTTAATATATAATTACAAAACTGAATCGTATCACAATAGTAAGTTATATAATATTTGTATCCACGTCTATGAGATAAAGAACATGTGGCACTATCCCTTTAAAAGGCAAAAGCTAAGTGACTTAAGGCGCAAATTAAACAAAATTATAAATGAACTTTCTAAAATACTTTTTAAAAAAAAACTGGTCGTATTAAAATGATATTAAAAAAATGTGCAGACCATATTTAGAAAATATAGAAATCTGGCCGCATAAAATAAAGTCTTGTTATAAAGTAAATGTACTGGACCAAAATAACTCCTCCCTTTTTGAGGTATTCATGACTATTGTGACAGGGAAATAATATTTAATAATTTTTATGTCTCTATATTTTACGATTTATATTTATGGTTTATAAGCAATGTGTATAATTTCAAAAAGGAATCTTTTTGTTTTGTTCCCTATGTTGGATAAGGCATTATATTTTGTAAATTATATTCAATGCACACACACACACACCATATTTTATATCTGAAAATAAAAAAAATGGAGAAAAAAAAATCAACCGTCTGTTAATAAGTGCATCTTAAAAATGATTAAAATGCAATTTTAGAAATGGCCTATGCTATTCTGAATACAAAGGAATGAACATAAAAACATATTCAATTCGCAATTCATATTAATTAAGCGTTTTCAGGATCACTTCATTAAATTTAGTCAACTTTTGTTAATACGTTTGGTAGTGATAGTTTATAATGTATAGTGTATATAAAGCTTAAGTAAACTGTTTTAAAGTGTAAGTTTATTTGACATAGGCCATCACTTTCAACATAAAATAAACTCGCTACATCTATGGTTTTTAATTAAATGTCGAGTTATGAATTAAATTTTAAAAAATCCCAATTTTATTCATTGCATGTAAAATGTTAATACAATGCATCGTGAAAATAATTGAAATAAAACAATTTAAAAGCATATGTAATATATAAAGCTCAGTTGATATTTTTATGTTTGTTTGTTTGTATCCATTAAAAAAGGCCACTGCTTTGTTTACATTTTTCCAAAAGATCTCTGTCACTGTCGTCTCTAAAAAAGCTCTCATATATTTACGACACTGCATCGTAACACAATTGTAATTAATACAATATTTGCAACAGAGTATGAGATAAAGATAATAAAGATAAATAAAGAAATTAGGCTATATTCCTAATTTAAAAAACAACAACACAAAACAAATCAATTTTATGTTAAAAACGCATGTGAAATCATGACAATAATTGATTTTAAAAATGGTCTATGTTAATCCATCATCAAATGAATGAACATAACATATTCAATTCGCAATACAAAATAATTAAGCGTTTTCATGATCACTTTATTTAGTTTAATCTACTTATGTTAATAAGTCCGGTAGCCTAAGTTTAAATAATATAAGTGTATAAGTTATGTAAAAAACAATAGCTTATGTAAAAGACAAACAAAATATAAATGTTATATAAATAGGACACAGCTAAATTTAAGATGCTTACACGAAAATGTGAGCACAGTAATTAGGCGATAAAAGATTTTAGAACGCGCACCGCTAAAAATGAAGCCTTGAAAAAAATACTGACACAATTATTACATAAATAGGTTTTTATTAAATGTCGAGTTATGGAACAGCAAATAATTAAATCAAATTCACAATTAAATTTAAACGTGTAAACAATTAAATATAATGCATCGTGTGGCAGTTGTAATTAAATATGTTTACGTGTCTATCTAATATATAGAAAGTAACAGTAAAGAAAATGACAATTCTTTGTACTACACAGCTCAAATTATGAAGCGTACACGAAAATGTGCGCACCGTAATTAGACATTATAATAATATTTTTTGAATGCGCACCGCTGAAAATAAAGTATTGGGTGGAAAAAACGTCACCAAAAGTAACTCGCTTTGAACGGCATTTGAACGTCCGCGTAAATTTGTTCAATACAGAAATGAGGTTAAATTTTTTATTCTTTGTCTCTGCATTTTCTAATTATTTAATTTACGGCATTCGGGCAAAAGGGACAATTACAAAAACTAACTTAAAACCACCTTCAGGGTAAAAGGAACCGTCCTGCCAAATTTGGTCCCCGTCCGTCATTTGGTTTTTCCGCGGCTGTCTAACAGAAAGTCGAAAAAGTGAAACATACAAACATACAAACATACAAACACCAACTGAGCTTTATATATTAGATATATCTGTGACGAGTCACAAGTTTGGGCCCTTCATATATTGGTATGTGGTCAACTTTCTTTGGAACATAATTATCCAAGAAGTAATCATATGAAAAGTAACTTTTGTCTACACAAGTGAAAATTGGAAGGTTTTGTAATGACTGACATTCAATTAAGATTACAAAAATAAACGTTCCTTTATAATCATGGCACCGATGGCATGACTACACAGTCTCACATACACAGTCTCACATACACAGTCTCACATACACAGTCTCACATACACAGTCTCACATACACAGTCTCACATACACAGTCTCACATACACAGTCTCACATACACAGTCTCACATACACAGTCTCACATACACAGTCTCACATACACAGTCTCACATACACAGTCTCACATACACAGTCTCACATACACAGTCTCACATACACAGTCTCACATACACAGTCTCACATACACAGTCTCACATACACAGTCTCACATACACAGTCTCACATACACAGTCTCACATACACAGTCTCACACACACAGTCTCACATACACAGTCTCACATACACAGTCTCACATACACAGTCTCACATACACAGTCTCACATACACAGTCTCACATACACAGTCTCACATACACAGTCTCACATACACAGTCTGACATACACAGTCTCACATACACAGTCTCACATACACAGTCTCACATACACAGTCTCACATACACAGTCTCACATACACAGTCTCACATACACAGTCTCACATACACAGTCTCACATACACAGTCTCACATACACAGTCTCACATACACAGTCTCACATACACAGTATCACATACACAGTCTCACATACACAGTCTCACATACACAGTCTCACATACACAGTCTCACATACACAGTCTCACACACACAGTCTCACACACACAGTCTCACATACACAGTCTCACATACACCACACAGTCTCACACACACAGTCTCACATACACAGTCTCACATACACAGTCTCACATACACAGTCTCACATACACCACACAGTCTCACACACACAGTCTCACATACACAGTCTCACATACACAGTCTCACATACACAGTCTCACATACACAGTCTCACATACACAGTCTCACATACACAGTCTCACATACACAGTCTCACATACACAGTCTCACACACACAGTCTCACACACACAGTCTCACACACACAGTCTCACATACACAGTCTCACATACACAGTCTCACATACACAGTCTCACATACACAGTCTCACATACACAGTCTCACACACACAGTCTCACACACACAGTCTCACATACACAGTCTCACATACACAGTCTCACATACACAGTCTCACATACACCACACAGTCTCACACACACAGTCTCACATACACAGTCTCACATACACAGTCTCACATACACAGTCTCACATACACAGTCTCACATACACCACACAGTCTCACACACACAGTCTCACATACACAGTCTCACATACACAGTCTCACATACACAGTCTCACATACACAGTCTCACATACACAGTCTCACATACACAGTCTCACATACACAGTCTCACATACACAGTCTCACATACACAGTCTCACATACACAGTCTCACATACACAGTCTCACATACACAGTCTCACATACACAGTCTCACATACACAGTCTCACATACACAGTCTCACATACACAGTCTCACATACACAGTCTCACATACACAGTCTCACATACACAGTCTCACATACACAGTCTCACATACACAGTCTCACATACACAGTCTCACACACACAGTCTCACACACACAGTCTCACATACACAGTCTCACATACACCACACAGTCTCACACACACAGTCTCACATACACAGTCTCACATACACAGTCTCACATACACAGTCTCACATACACCACACAGTCTCACACACACAGTCTCACATACACAGTCTCACATACACAGTCTCACATACACAGTCTCACATACACAGTCTCACATACACAGTCTCACATACACAGTCTCACATACACAGTCTCACACAAACAGTCTCACACACACAGTCTCACACACACAGTCTCACACACACAGTCTCACATACACAGTCTCACATACACAGTCTCACATACACAGTCTCACATACACAGTCTCACATACACAGTCTCACATACACAGTCTCACATACACAGTCTCACACACACAGTCTCACACACAGTCTCACATACACAGTCTCACATACACAGTCTCACATACACAGTCTCACATACACCACACAGTCTCACACACACAGTCTCACATACACAGTCTCACATACACAGTCTCACATACACAGTCTCACATACACAGTCTCACATACACAGTCTCACATACACAGTCTCACATACACAGTCTCACATACACAGTCTCACATACACAGTCTCACATACACAGTCTCACATACACAGTCTCACATACACAGTCTCACACACACAGTCTCACATACACAGTCTCACATACACAGTCTCACATACACAGTCTCACATACACAGTCTCACATACACAGTCTGACATACACAGTCTCACATACACAGTCTCACATACACAGTCTCACATACACAGTCTCACATACACAGTCTCACATACACAGTCTCACATACACAGTCTCACATACACAGTCTCACATACACAGTCTCACATACACAGTCTCACATACACAGTCTCACATACACAGTCTCACATACACAGTCTCACATACACAGTCTCACATACACAGTCTCACATACACAGTCTCACATACACAGTCTCACATACACAGTCTCACATACACAGTCTCACATACACAGTCTCACATACACAGTCTCACACACACAGTCTCACACACACAGTCTCACATACACAGTCTCACATACACCACACAGTCTCACACACACAGTCTCACATACACAGTCTCACATACACAGTCTCACATACACAGTCTCACATACACCACACAGTCTCACACACACAGTCTCACATACACAGTCTCACATACACAGTCTCACATACACAGTCTCACATACACAGTCTCACATACACAGTCTCACATACACAGTCTCACATACACAGTCTCACATACACAGTCTCACACACACAGTCTCACACACAGTCTCACACACACAGTCTCACATACACAGTCTCACATACACAGTCTCACATACACAGTCTCACATACACAGTCTCACATACACAGTCTCACATACACAGTCTCACATACACAGTCTCACACACACAGTCTCACACACACAGTCTCACATACACAGTCTCACATACACAGTCTCACATACACAGTCTCACATACACCACACAGTCTCACACACACAGTCTCACATACACAGTCTCACATACACAGTCTCACATACACAGTCTCACATACACCACACAGTCTCACACACACAGTCTCACATACACAGTCTCACATACACAGTCTCACATACACAGTCTCACATACACAGTCTCACATACACAGTCTCACATACACAGTCTCACATACACAGTCTCACATACACAGTCTCACATACACAGTTTCACATACACAGTCTCACATACACAGTCTCACATACACAGTCTCACATACACAGTCTCACATACACAGTCTCACATACACAGTCTCACATACACAGTCTCACATACACAGTCTCACATACACAGTCTCACATACACAGTCTCACATACACAGTCTCACATACACAGTCTCACATACACAGTCTCACATACACAGTCTCAAATACACAATGTCACATACACAGTCTCACATACACAGTCTCACATTCACAGTCTCACATACACAGTCTCACATACACAGTCTCACATACACAGTCTCACATACACAGTCTCACATACACAGTCTCACATACACAGTCTCACATACAGTCTCACATACACAGTCTCACATACAAAGTCTCACATACACAGTCTCACATACACAGTCTCACATACTAGTCACTGCACAAAAGAGGACTACTGTTTAACAAGAGGAGTGTTCTCTAAGGCAGTGCTTCTCAAACTTTTTCGTATGACGGACCGGCAGGAATTTTTCCCATTGCACCACCAACAGGTGCACTATTTTCCCTCTACTGACGTGATTTTCCCTGTACTGACGTGATAGCAAAATGAGCCCCTAAATGGCCTAAAGCCCTACAAGATTTAGCATAAATTCAACGTGTTTTATTCTACATGCCATCGAACAATTTTGAAAAAAAGAGTAAACTTAAGCCTTGATTGCTTAATTCTCCTCACTTACGATCATCTTCATTTTGCATACAAATGTGTTGATAATGGCAGTCATCGTTTTTGTTTCACTGTTTCTAAGTTGATAGTACTTTAATTAATTTATATCCTGACTTAAGTCTAACTTTTTATGAAAGAGAATATAAAATTATTATAAAAAGTCATGTATATTTATTTGTAAAAATAATAAATTAACAATAGTAAGTACATGTGTAAGTTTATGCTCAAAGTTCAACCGGTCCGCAGACCACCACTTTGATAAGCACTGCTCTAAGGTATAGGAAACGTATACATTTCGTGATACAGTTTTTGCATCTAATCTAAAACAGACTTTTATTTTGCAATAAATTCGTGCTCGGCAATAGTATACATAAATGTAGCTTTGCATTTGCTCATCATCATCATACTAAATGAGACGTTTATTCAGCAAAACCTTTGTTTCCCGCGCCACAAAAGTCGTATATTATTAGTAATAGGAATCGCACCTGCCATTTCGATCAGCACGTCGATCTATGAACACCGCAAAGTTCAAAGGTCAGTGGTGTAGAGCTGACCAAATGATATTTCGAGCGCCATTAATTTGCTAATTAGATGTCCTCCAGCGGTCCTTGTCACAGTAATTCAACCACTTTGTCACGTCTGGTCGCCTCACTAACACCAGGGGGTGCGCATGACGGTGTCCTGGAGGCAAGGGTCAAAGTTGGACGACTCGCAAAATACTAAAAACAAAGGGGGATAAGACGTTCTAGATTTCTTATGAAATCTACTTAACGAGACAAAGAAATAGAAGGTTGTCACATCAAATGATGTCAAATTTCATGATTCATTAAATAAAATATACATTTGAGTAAAGTACAAATGAAAAAATAAATAAGTAAACATTTCATGTAATTATGTCTAACGTCTCAATAACAACAAATATATTGACAGCAGTGGCGTCACTAGGGGGGGGGCGAGGGGGGCGGACCGCCCCGGGTGACACCCATCAAGGGCTGACACCCGAGCCTAAAATTTTACTGTGTCAGAAAAAAAGAAGACACATTTTTTCATCTATAAAGAAATTAAGAAATAAAATGCAATACGTTAAACGCGAAAACTTTTATTAAACAAATATCAGTTAACTTGCAATAATGAAACAGTCCCAACACACAAACAACATTAAAACAAACTAGGAAAAAAAGAAAAGAAACAGTCGCAGCTGAGAGATCTTTAAAAAAAGGCTGGACATGAAAGGGGCAGTGTCCTGTGTTTTAAAAGAAATAAAGCCATTTGGGCTTGGACACACCGACAGCATGGACGAATCCCACCTCACGACTCCCTCCACCACAGTGGTGTGGGGGGGGGAATACGATTTTACCCCCCCCCTAAAAAAATATAAAAATCAAAAGATGGGTTTTCTTTGTTGATCTTTTCTAGATTAAAATTATTAATTCAATGTCTTTGAGTTAATATTTCGTTATATATATATTTATTAAAAGTGTGAAAGCATAGATATGCATGTTTATATACAGGTAGTCCTCCGGTTACGACGGTCCCATCCCGACTTACGCTGTCTTGTGCTTACGAACGAGCCCGCTTAAAAATATGTTACGCGTTATTCCGTATTTTTAAATATTTTTTCTTTAAACTTTTGTTTTTCATGGGGTAACGAATAGTTTTCTCTATTTCAAATCAAAAATTTATTGAAAAAGATGTATTATTATTAATTCAACCTACAACTTTCGTTTGCGAATTTTTCTCATTGCGAAGTTTTCAATCAAGTCAGTAAAGCTAAGTAAGCTTACAAGTTCCTTTTCAATGCTCATTAGAGAGAGCATATTCAGTCTTTGTTGTCCCATGCACATTTTTACTCATTTTATATTCTTTTCAACTATGAAAAGGATCGCTCTGAGCTGCAGTTTGATGTCATCATTGAAAGATATATGGGAAGTGCGATGTGTACATCTGTAAAGGACTGTGTGAAATTTAGCTCATTCAAAAGCAGCAAAATGTTTAGCTCTGTGCACGTGTTTTGAGTTTCGCATTGGGTTACTTCCTTTTCCTTACCCTGAGCCTGGGGCTGGACAATATTTTTTTAAAGAGTTCTGAAAATTGGACTAATTCTGAAGGTAAGCAGTCTTCGAAATCGCTTGAATATTCTTCTATTAACTTGGCTCCTGCCCATCGGATGGCTCAGTTAGGTTTGTAAGAAAGCCAAATACTCATGGATGTCTTTATATGCGCCTAACCGATGTTGTAGGGCTTAAGAAAGTTTGTCAATGGTTACCAGGAATACCTCAATCTTGAATTTTTGTCTCGGGGAGAATGCTGTTTATGTGATGTCCCTTTATCAAACTGACGCTTTCTTTTTTTCTCTTTTTTTTCTTTATTTAAAAAAATTATCATTGAATATTGTTTATACTCTTTTTTTACAACCACGGACTTGACCTTTACTTTGTCTTCATAGGAATCAAATTAAGAATGCTATCTTTTAAAAAACGCAATGAGCGAAGTACTTTTCTAAAATTGTTTCCCAAATTTCAAGTAAAATAGCGACTTCCATTTGTTCAAGTTCCTTTAGAAATCCTTCTGCTTCAAGTCGACAGTCACGTGGTTGATTTTAAATTGTTGCTAATTCTTCCAGTGCTGCGATACTCTCATGTTACGAGTTATTAACAGACCTTACATCATCATGTCACGCTTACCATCTTGTGTCACACAAGGCTTTGTTAACATGTATCAATTTCATGTGTTTTTGAAGTAATTGTCAACGATGAGTAGTTGCAACAAGCCGGGTATAAAGATTTTGCAGAAGACAAAAAAATCTGACTGCAGCAGGACAACCTGCTGCATTTTTCCCAACCAAATTAATGGAATGAGCTGTGCACGGCATATAATGAGCAACATTGCACTTCTCATAAAGGATAGCCTGGTTTCCGTTATACTTCCTACTCATATGTGCAGCATTGCCGTATGACTGTTCAAGGCATGTGCAGGGATTCATACAAACATTTGCCTGAATATTTATTATACACTGTAATTTATTATAAGTTTGGGGGGACCTTAAATTATTGGGGGGCCCTAGCTTTAGCCCATTCAACACCCCCCATTTAATCCACCATAGGGGGGGGGACACGCATCTGTGACGATGTGTGACGAGGGGGAGGGTGTGTTTAAATAAATGTGATGTCGCATAAAAAACGCACAACTTAAAATAAAAGTTCCACTTAAATATTTGATTATTTACCATTTATTTACTTGCGTTTTCTATGGCTTCACGCGTGTTACGATATTAAAGTGCAGACTTACCCTAAATACATATTTTAATGACAAAAATAATTTGCAACATGCTATTTTTATTGAGAAAATACGGCTTGGGGTGGGGGGGGGGCAAAGCTTTGTGACGTCATATCGTAAAAGAAGGGGTGGGGGTCTAAGTTTTTGTGACAAAGTATGACCCTGGGGGAGGGTGTGGTAAAAATCGGCAACATCACGTGACGTCATTCATGGACGACCCCTTCAGTCGTGAAGGGGTGACACCATGAGCTACCGCTCCGGGTGACACCAACCCTAGTGACGCCTCTGATTGACAGTCATAAAGGGAACATCCTATATCCCGCTTTGTCTTTTATGTTGCCACTAGTTAACTTTATACTGTAACATTTCATTTACTTATTCTTTTTAGGTATTCCATAATTGGCAAGTTTTGTTGACGATAACTAAAAGGTTTAAAATATGAATTTATATACGTAGTTATACTACGATAAACCTTTATAAAAAAAAAGAATACAGAGACAAAACGATTTATGTAAATGACAACTTAAATTTCAAACTTTTTTATTTGCCAGATACTGTCCTGGTCGCTTAGGCAAATGCCTTGATGCGTACAAACAAGAAATTAACAAATTAAGTTTACATTAAGTTGAAATTATAATGTAAACACTTTTGTTTATTTCTATTGACTTTTAAATACAGCTTGATAGTTCTTTCACTTAATCTTCTAGACTAAAGCTTGGAATCTAAGAACTAGTTCTTTCATAGACCACCCTACTCTACTAGGCTATACGTTTTTTTACCTAAAACATGTTCCTTCTTGACAATATATAAATGGCCAGCTAAGACATAGAAACTTAGAAAATTAACCACTTTACGTGTGTGTGTTCGTATGAGACATGTGGGTATGAGAGAGTGTGTTTAGGTGTGAGAGTGTTTTCTAGGGTGTGTAATAATATTTTTTGAGAGACCTCAAAGCTATTGGCATCGACATAAATAGCAGGAAGGAACTCGCTGGGGACAGGTACAGATGGAGACAGGCGTTGATTACCGGGCTAGAAGCAGGAGAAAGAGACCTGCGGCAGGTCGCAGACGCGGACCGCCAAAAGAGGAAAAGGAGAGCTAATCAGACAACCACAGGTGCTGCCTTTCAGTGCCAGAAGTGCGGCAAAGGCTGCCATTCGCGAGTGGGCTTGTACAGCCACAGCAGAAGCTGTAGGGCCATGCGCGAGGATCCCACAAAAGCACAGAAACTTCCGTCGTCTTACGAGACATAAGGAAGCCAACAACAATAATATTTTCAACGCATGGAAATTTTGTTTTATATAACTCCATATTTCATTTCAAAATAACATACTCTATACATTTTTATGTAGCCAGAATTTTCTATCGTCATCATATATATATTTACCCTCAATTATAAATGACTGTGGCCTAACACTAAGGGACATCACTCTGTTTTTTTTTAATTAAATTTAAAATAAAGACTTAAAAATCATAATCATTTTGGTTTCCAGATTAACATTAACCAAACAACGCACGAACATTTGACGTCAGCATTTGTTTTGTAAACAGTGCTGACTGACTCAAAGAGTTATTTTTGGTCCAGTAATTTGGTGCGCTGATTTTTAAAATTAGTTAAAGAACTATACAGGAGCTCACTGACAAACTTGCAGACAGATCAGGTGCATATGGGATGGAAATCAGCTAATAAATAACCCAGATATTGGTTAATACCTCAGCTGCAAGTACGGCTAACATCGTAATGTACCAACAAAAGCTGGAGGAGGTACATAACTTTAATTATCTAGAGGCTATTATATCTAGAGATGGTACTTGTGAAGCTGAAATTCGAGCTAGAATTGGGTCGGCAATGGCAGCAATGACGAAGCTAAAAAAAATTATGAAACCGTAAAAACATTAACCTGCCAATAAAGCTCAGGCTTTACAGAGCCCTCGTCACAGCCATTTTCCTTTATGGATGTGAGACCTGGACACTAATGGCAACCAATAAAAGCAAGCTGCAAGCATTTGAAAACAAATGCATGAGCAAAATTCTCCAAGTCTCATATTTAGAACACAAGATCAATGAATTTGTTTGGGACAGAATAAACTCTGTTGCGGGTCGTCAAGAAACCATTATAACAACAATTAAGACACGTAAGATGGCATGGTTCGGTCATGTACTGCGACATGATACCCTGACAAAAATCACCCTTCAAGGCACCGAAGAAAGGGGCTGGCGAAGAGATCGACAGCGGAAAAGCTGGCTGGACAACATAAAGGAATGGACAGGGATGAGATTGAACGAATTACTGGCCGCCGCTCAAGATAGGAAAATGTGTAGATCGTTGTCTGTTGATGTGTCCATGCGCTCCCCCCAACGACCGCAACGGTCACGGGTCTGATGATGAGGATTGTTTAAATTCAGTTATTAGTACATATAATTAACAAACAAGTAAATCGCAAAGATTTTTTAAAAACCTAATGATAAAAAAATATATATTCTAAATTTCACAATTTTTTTTTAAAGTTTAACCAAATTAAGTGTTATTTTTAGTGCCATGTATCTATAGATCAAACGAAAGAGATCTTTGTGAGACATGCAAGAAGAATAAAGACAAGGGAAACTATCCAAGAAAATAATATTAATTTAAGAGATTTTTGTTATTATATCCCCTGAATTCTCATCCCCCGATCAGACGTCTAAAAAACGGGACTACGCGGGTGACATAAAAATCAAACAACTTACAGAAACGCATACTTAAGCACTGACTTTACATTAGCTACAAAAATCAGACTATTTTTTTTTAAAGCGCACTAGTTGATTCTCGTAATGTGTACTGCTGGGATATTGTTAAAGTGCATTGATTTAGTAGTGTACTAAAAGTTCTTCCCAAATATGGTCCAGTCTTTAACATAAACAAGCAGTCATATCTTGAGTTTACATACCCGTTATAACTCACAAAGATGGAATTTATTTTAATTTTATTGAGGAGCGATGTGTTTGGTAAAATGCAGAGTTTAATTTGGTTGGCACGTTGAATAAAAGACGACTCACTGCATCTACCATTCAACTTGTATCAGTTGGAACCACATGCGTGCACGTAACACAGCTATGGTACATCAGTGAGGACAAGCTGATGGTTTGTGATGAACGTTTTATGGAAGGGCTGTAGAAAGTATCTGATGTCTGCCCCTGGCGATATGATCGTCTTTTTGTTGAGAAGCAATTGTCGGACTTTTTCAGAGTTATCTCTTTTTAAATGGGAGGGAAAAAAGGGGGGGGGGTTGAGGCATAATAAGTAGTTGTAGTAACTAATTTCATTTGCGCTATTTAAACACGGGGAAAATAAATATGGGACTTAACTTTACAGGTCACCGGATGGAGTCTTGTGAGTAGGATTAATTGGTCTTTTAAATCAGAGGGCAACAACCGACATCCAACGGGAACACGCTCAGAGAGAAATCAAATACTGACTTAAGTCATCTGAACTAAGTGAGTGCCACAACCGACATTCTATCGGGAACACGCTCAGAGAGAAATCAAATACTGACTTAAGTCCTCTGAACTAAGTGAGTGCCACAACCGACATTCTATCGGGAACACGCTCAGAGAGAAATCAAATACTGACTTAAGTCATCTGAACTAAGTGAGTGCCACAACCGACATTCTATCGGGAACACGCTCATAGAGAAATCAAATACTGACTTAAGTCATCTGAACTAAGTTCATTAGTTGACGCTCATTATTTGGTGATTGAACATGGCAGCTTTTAACTGAAGCAGCATGGCAGCTTTTAACTGAAGCAACATGGCAGCTTTTAACTGAAGCAGCATGTCAGCTTTTAACTGAAGCAACATGGCAGCTTTTAACTGAAGCAACATGGCAGCTTTTAACTGAAGCAACATGGCAGCTTTTAACTGAAGCAACATGGCAGCTTTTAACTGAAGCAACATGGCAGCTTTTAACTGAAGCAACATGGCAGCTTTTAACTGAAGCAACCTCGAGGGTGAAGTGGAAAAGTTTGAAAACTTCCTTCTAAAGAATTTGATGAGTAATATTACAGAAGAGGATGGTTACTTGTACCCTCCAGGCAATCACTCAAGTATAAGCAAGAAAGTCAGTTACCATCGATTATAATCATATGGCTTATTTCTGGTGTTGGTGGCTGCTAATAAGAGTTTCAGTCTCTGGTCTGCAACTCTAACTAATAAAAGTTGCTAGAGTGAAAGTTAGGTCACCTTTCTATTATATGGGACGCCACAGCAAGGCAATGACACACAACAGGCTTCCATGAGAGTCGTACAATAACTAGCCCTCCAGTTTCAGGGGCAGATGGACGCCAATCCAAACCTGAACCTGTGGCGGACCTCACACTTTGTGCCGCCCCTAAACCCTCTCCACAGAAATCCTGTCGTAAAACTCGACGGAGCAATGTCTTAAATTTCAATATCTGCAAATAAAAATCTGTGCAAGGATTACATAATCGACACCAACAAATAGTTACTATGTCCAAAAACTTGTTCATGTATTTATTAATGTCTTTTAATTTTTCTTTTATTTGTTAAATATTTGTGTTATATTTTATTAGAAATACTTTCATTCAATGTGCCAGTGTCTTGTTATTTGTAACAAAAATTGAGCAGTCGTCTGATGCTTGTTCGTGTTGTGATGTATGTCCTCTAACACAGATTTGTATGTTGAAAAGGCGTTCTAAAAGCATTTATCATTCAAGCAATAAATTTAACTTGGATTATAAACTACATACTTTTTTAATGGATCAAAGTAATTGAAACGTTTAATTTTAATCACACTGCACGTATTTTCATTCTTAAAAGCCTTTAGTTATTGTTTCATTCTTTTCATTCTTTTAATGTTTTGGTCTGTACCAAGGCCGTCACAAAGACTATTTTTGAACGTAGATGTGTCAGGAGACCATTGTATGGCCTACTAACCTTTGGGGTGTCTCTGATCACACGTATACGTCAGAATCTATTTTTTAAAATTACAGGCTCATTCAGATTTGTTTAAGGAAAAAACACAAAAAGGCAAAATTCAAATCCATAAATATTGATTTTATCGGCCTCTTGTCAGCTTATAATCTGCTGCAATCTACTTCCCCTGGTATTTTACAATCAATGCAATCTTATCTCCCTGGCCATCTTCTGACCTATTAACCCCTAATAATTTACTCATTCCTTCCTTTTCATATACAGTGGTACCTCGAGATTCGAAATTAATGCATTCCAGGTTGGCTTTCGTATCTTGGAATTTTCGTATCTCGAACTAAGTTTTAGATGTAAATACCTAATCTGTTACAAGCCACACAGAAACAAAACTAAAAATTGAAAACGTTATTGTAAACTATAGAAAAGCAAAGTAGGATTCTTCAATCCCTAAGAGTACACGTTATAAAATAAATTAATACATAAAAATAATCAAACAATGAAAACAGAATAAAATAAATGGAACATAATATGTACACAAATGTGAACATTTACCTTTCGAGTGAGTCAAAGTGTCGGAGAATGTGGAAGGAGAGGAGAACAGATGGCAGAAAACATTACAGCATTACGGTACAGAACACTTAATTTGATGAAAATAAAAATATACTTCCGGTGCAAACTTTACATGAATTAATTCTAAATAAACACATTTACAACTCTACACTAAAAATATGTAAAATAAAGCTTCAACTTACGTGTTGTTTTTTTTTGGTATTATTTTTTATTTTTATTTTTAAATAATAATTTTTTATACTTTTTTTTTGACTTTCTAATATATTTTTTTCACCTTTCATTTTTTTCGCCTCACGGTCACATCCACCAATATCTTCCAGCTTCTTCTCGGTCAAGAGCATCCTCTTCTTCTGTGTTTTGCTAGAAGTGATTAATGTCAATGAAGCCCTGGCCATAACAAAATATGCTTATCAAAAATGTTTACGAAAATATTCACACATTTAGGAGACCAACACCAAACCAACTACACAGTAAAGAAAGCAGAAATCTTGGTGGCGCGTTAAATGTCGTCACGTGATTTACAGTGCTGTCAGCTGCGCGTTTTTCGTATCTTGGATTATTTTTCGTACCTTGCAACAAACAATTTTTTGAGTGGTCTTTCGTACCTTGGTTTTTTCATATCTTGAAGCATTCGTAACACTGAATAAAATAAAATTTCTACAGATCTTAAAACATTTTTGAACCGGAAATTTATTACTTTAAAAATTAACACACATTTTTGGTTTGTGTGTTTGTGTGTGTGTGTGTGTGTGTGTGTGTGTGTGTGTGTGTGTGTGTGTGCGTAGGTGTGTGTGTGTGTGGTTTGGCTGCACACATCCTGTCACATCTCTTCAGTGTTGGACATCTTTGGCTCAACACATTCTGTCTCCTCTTTCTGTTGCTGGTCACGTTAGAGGTGCAACAATCACTGAACCTTTTAGCCTCTCTGCTCCTAGATGAAACTGGTTCCTTCAGATTAACCCAATTAACACGTGGTAAAGAGGACTGTCCGGTGATCCGTCAACACCGCGCGGACATCTCCGTCTGTTAACTTAAAGCAGTCGCCCGTCGTGGTGCCCCCGTGTGTTCGTTAGGCGGGCACTGATTGAAAGTGCAACACGAGGCGGCCAGATTAGCCAATCCCCACAGCGGTAATTGCATCAGGGCGACCAGAGCCCAGTGGCTTAAGTCAAGCCACATCTCCCACAAGACCTGGCTTGGTGAGAGGCTTGACGTGACTCTGACCACAGGAGAGAGAGGGGTGGCTGGGTAGATCACGGAGAGAGGGGGAGATGTGGAGATTAATTAATTATAGAGTTAGAGCAGGATTACTTAGTAGCTAGTGGAACACACATGATTTGAGATTTACTCTAGCTTTATTAATACGTTCTCAGCGACATTGAAAACTCGGATAATTGAGTGAACAGGTACATTAGGAAATGTGTTCATTACACAATTATTGTTGAAGAAAAAACTATACATCATCATTACACTTGTGGTTTAGGCCTTTTGTATTAACAGATTATACATTTACAAGTAATCTATAGACTTATACAGCATACAGAGCTAGACATACCTAAATATCAGGCCCGGCAGTTTTCTCAGCTTTGCCTCTATAATAACCCAAACCTCTCTCCCAATGGTTTGCACTCTCCTTTACCAAACTGTCTCCCTAACCCAACATGTCTCCCTAACCCTAACCCAGTGTTTCTCAATTATTTTCTGTCATGCCCCCCCCCCTTGGGAGAAAGAAAACATTTCGCGCCCCCACGCTACTGTAAATAGTATCATTTGTCTATAAAATTGTTATAAGTACACCTCTGCATAACAGTCAAAGGAGCCCCCCTTTACGGAGCCACGCGCCCCACTATTTGAGAAACACTGCCCTAACCCAACCTGTCTCCCTAACCCAACCTGTCTCCCTAACCCAACCTGTCTCCCTAACCCAACCTGTCTCCCTAACCCAACCTGTCTCACTAACCCAACCTGTCTCACTGACACAACCTGTCTCCCTAACCCAACCTGTCTCCCTAACCCAACCTGTCTCTCTAACTCAACCTGTCTCACTAACCCAGCCTGTCTCACTAACTCAACCTGTCTCCCTAACCCAACCTGTCTCACTAACCCAACCTGTCTCACTAACCCAACCTGTCTCACTAACCCAACCTGTCTCACTAACCCAACCTGTCTCACTAACCCAACCTGTCTCACTAACCCAACCTGTCTCCCTAACCCAACCTGTCTCCCTAACCCAACCTGTCTCCCTAACCCAACCTGTCTCCCTAACCCAACCTGTCTCCCTAACCCAACCTGTCTCCCTAACCCAACCTGTCTCCCTAACCCAACCTGTCTCCCTAACCCAACCTGTCTCCCTAACCCAACCTGTCTCCCTAACCCAACCTGTCTCCCTAACCCAACCTGTCTCCCTAACCCAACCTGTCTCCCTAACCCAACCTGTCTCCCTAACCCAACCTGTCTCCCTAACCCAACCTGTCTCCCTAACCCAACCTGTCTCCCTAACCCAACCTGTCTCCCTAACCCAACCCTTACTTGTCTTCCCCAACCTACTTCACTCATGCATATTGAATTCACCATATTTAAAATGTCTTAAATGGAAACCTTCGACATTCGCTTTAAGCCCCTACTAACAAATAAATGTTTTGTTCCACGGACCTGACAAGCTTTCTTTAATTATTGGAACAGATTTCACTTTGGAAGTATTCAGTTCGAAAATTTTCGTTAATTTCTTTCCTTTATAGATGAACAAAATTTTTTGCCTTCAGACTTTCAGTTTCAAAAATTCTCATGCAGTAAAGCTGACCATTTGACTTTACTAGATGGGGACCACACGGTAAGAAGTTTGTATTGCGCCTAAAGACAATTTACAGGGAGAATAAGATAAAGGTGACGCAACTACTCAATAATCTATAAAACATTAATAGGAGATGTGACAAACAAGATATCTGCGTCACGTGACTAACCAAGACAACAATTAATTCGACGACGCCGAGACTACAGTCAGCGTTTCTCTCCAACAACATTTCTAATTGATGTGCGGCATTTGAGCTAAACTCTGGGTAGAATCTGTTCTATACAATCACTACATGTTAGGATTTATCGCCCCTGGCTATTTTCAACATTCCTGGGTTTGTGTCTAAACACGGCGCTATTCACTCGGAGAGAATCTAACCTCTATTCTAAAAGGAACTAACCAGAAACATAGATTGCTATTTTCTATGATCCTTATTGGCGCCCCGAAAGCGTTGAATCAAATGTCCCTCCACTTTAGCGCCCCAACCCACACGCCCCTTCCCCTCTTATATGTTCACAGACCATGTCCAGACTTGGCGCCGCCGTAATTTATTCTTAAGCCGCTTATTTATCCGTAATTAATTTTCCTAGCCCCGCCCACCTTATTAGCAGTTCGCGGGCCTGTGCCAGTCACGTCACCACAGGGAGCAGCAGGCCTCAGGGCCCGGCCATTGTCATCCTTTATTCCGGCACCTTGGGTTCGCATTAGCGCAAATGGAGGTAGAGTTGGGCCCTAGCTGTCACGTCTGCAACTACGGGCTCCTTTCCACTGAGCGTCGCCACTGGTGAGAGAAACTAGTAATACAACCAGGGATACTGGGGTACGGAGTAAAATGCTTCTAATCGAAGTAGTAGCGGTAGGGTGTTACTGATGGGATTCATAGAGAAGAATGTTACTGATGGGAGTCGTAGAGAAGAATGTTACTGATGGGAGTCGTAGAGAAGAATGTTACTGATGGGAGTCGTAGAGAAGAATGTTACTGATGGGAGTCGTAGAGAAGAATGTTACTGATGGGAGTCGTAGAGAAGAATGTTACTGATGGGAGTCGTAGAGAAGAATGTTACTGATGGGAGTCGTAGAGAAGAATGTTACTGATGGGAGTCGTAGAGAAGAATGTTACTGATGGGAGTCGTAGAGAAGAATGTTACTGATGGGAGTCGTAGAGAAGAATGTTACTGATGGGAGTCGTAGAGTTATAGAATGTTACTGATGAGAGTCGAAGATTAGAATGTTACTGATGGGAGTCGTAGAGTTATAGAATGTTACTGATGAGAGTCGAAGATTAGAATGTTACTGATGGGAGTCGTAGAGTTATAGAATGTTACTGATGAGAGTCGTAGAGTTATAGAATGTTACTGATGAGAGTCGAAGATTAGAATGTTACTGATGGGAGTCGTAGAGTTATAGAATGTTACTGATGGGAGTCGTAGAGTTATAGAATGTTACTGATGAGAGTCGAAGATTAGAATGTTACTGATGGGAGTCGTAGAGTTATAGAATGTTACTGATGAGAGTCGTAGAGAAGAATGTTACTGATGGGAGTCGTAGAGAAGAATGTTACTGATGGGAGTCGTAGAGTTATAGAATGTTACTGATGAGAGTCGAAGATTAGAATGTTACTGATGGGAGTCGTAGAGTTATAGAATGTTACTGATGAGAGTCGTAGAGAAGAATGTTACTGATGGGAGTCATAGAGAAGAATGTTACTGATGGGAGTCGTAGAGTTATAGAATGTTACTGATGAGAGTCGTAGAGTAGAATGTTACTGATGGGAGTCATGGCGTAGAATGTTATAGGTTCAAGTACTTTCATTTCATATGACTAAAAACGTGGGGCGGGTGCTTATGAGGTTTAACATATACTGTTCACTCATTCTCTCAATTATAGATCTCTCTTTTGCCTTCTAAATTATAAATCTTTAATTTTTATACCAAACACCCACCCTAAGTTTTTAATCATAAAAAATGAAAGTACTGGAACTCAAAAGTTTTAAATTATATTCACCTTTTTAATCCACTTATAAAAACGTGGTTTTAAAAAATCGTTTTTTCCCTCCATTTATTAGTTTCTAATTTTTAGTGTTGTGTTAGATATATAATTTGAAATCAAATCTCACCACTTTCACAACACAACTACAATTTATTTAAATTACAATAAAACCACAATGCCAATTCTTATTGTTTATCAGATAGCTTTTGAGTTACCTGTCGAACAGCTTTCAGTCAGAACAAATATGTCTTCACTCAGACTTGAGCCGACCAACTTGAGCCGACCAACTTGAGGCGAGTAGTGAAGCACTTAGACAATGTATCCACCTTCCACACCTGTGTCATGTGAATTTTCATTTACCTGAAAGACTCCTGACAACAACACATACAGATTCATGAGTTGAAAGTCATAATAAGAAAAACCCGTAAAAACCAAGTTTTTGACTATAAATCCTTTATGTACGAGAAGTAACTAAAAGAATGTTCATTATAATACGCAGCGCCAGACCATCCAGAAATACAAAATTGAAGTTGTGTCGTAAAACATGTTTAATATAATACGCACCGATCAGGAATATGTTTATAAAAAGAGCTGTCAATAAAATACGCACCTTATTGCGCGACAGAAAGGTTGTTCAATATAATACGCACCGCGACGCTCTATCTCAAAAAATAGCATGATACATAGGAATAAATAAAATAATCTAAAAAATCAATAATTTAATTACGGTACATGCGATCGATCTGAAATTTTGATACATTGTTTTTATCATCGGTACGAAACTGCCTGCAAAATTTCAGCTCGCTATCTTGCGAGCAAGTGGGTTAAAAATCGATCAAAAGTTTTGGCGACAAGCAAGCAAGAAAGCAAGCAAGCAAGGTCGGTCGGTCGGCCGCAGACACCACGAGTTAATATAAAGGATTTAAAAATAAATCGTGTTTGACCGTTTCGATGGACGGAAGTGCTGCAGCTTGCTAGAGTGTATTCAGGGGCACACGCTGTACGATATAGATATATATAAGATTACAACATGCATACTGCCTATGCAAGCATGTCCTTTCCGGGTCTACGATGGCAAGTAACTTTCGCATGGTTTATAATTGATGCAATTAATAAAAGTATTGTTTGCCTTGGTTTCAAAGAGCAAAGATAAGCTCAAATTAAAGTTTAATAGTCTTTAGTTATAATTAATAACTAATTCTTACTCATAGCTTATAAAAAAATGTTATGATTAAAAGAACGATGTCAAAATTCAATTAACATATCTCCCTTCAGATGTCATTTTTCTCTCCCTTTAAAACTCTTTCTTAAATTATTATGTTTTATATTTTTTCGATATTTTCACATAGATATGTCAGTGGGCTAAATTTTAAGTGAATTGAAAAATATAAATTAATTGTGTGAAACACTGACAAAGTTTAAAAAATTGACCCGGACAAAAAGAAAACGATTAAGCAAATACATAACAACGTGATGAAAAGTTTTATGTCGTATTTCAATAAGTAACTTCAATATATTTTAAGTCATATCCGATCGCCATTACATATCAAAATACTATCAAAACTACATTTTTATAACTAGTTCTTACAGTTATAAAATATTTTAACCTTTTGATTCGGCAGTATGTGTATATTGGTACACGCAAATTTTTAATTTGCATGTATCATTTGATCAATAACAAGGGCATTGGCTGATGACTTTATAATCTATAGAACAGTTAAGTCAGAAAAAGATAGAAAAGTCTTACAAAATGACCTACATAAATTACAAAAATGGGAAACTAATTGAAGTATGTCTTTCCACCCAGAAAAATGCCAACTGTTAAAAATGTCAAAGAAAAAGAAACAAATACTACTTCATTCTTTTACATTGGCTAAAGCAAACTAAAGGTGCAATATACTTATGAGTAATAATAAATGAAAAAATTGAACAAAGAGCAATGTATCGATAATACATGAGACATTCAATTCTAAACTGAAAATACAACACTACAACAATCAACACTGAGATAGACATATGGATAGGAAACAACATTTGTGTTCCTTATTCAAGAATAAACACATACACATCCTCCTTCTTCCGGTCTAGCGTTTGGGCGTGGAATTGGTTATTGTAGCAAGACATGAACACAAAAGCATTATCAACATTAACATTTCTAAAATAAAATGCAAGACTATATCTAAACCACCTGATAAACCCAGGACGCAATAATCCTCTCTATAACAGGAGTGTCTTAAATGTATAAGTATAAGATAGAATATGTATATGTATTCTTTACAGTTTTGTCATCAAACTTAGTATTTTTTTAAATCAAATTAATATGTAATATATTCAATGTTTGATCTTAAGGTTTTCAAATGCAACAAGTGTAAGTTAAATTGAATTCTTTAAAATAATCTAATGCCATGTTAAAAGTATTCTGCCGATGGGATTTCCCTTAGTGCTAGAAATGAAGAGCATTTTTTAGAACTTGATATATTAATGTGGAAATTAAATATCAAACGAAACTTTATACTGTCACTGTATAAATGTATATAAATACTGCTATAACATAATGGTACATTCTGTCAATTCATATTTTTTACAAATGTTTAAATCAATGCATAATAAATACCACCCATTACGTCATACATTACAATAGAACATGTATAGAGTAATTTGATTTAAAACATTTGAAATAATTGTGTCTGGATAAGTAAACTTTAAATTGGAATATTTACTTTCTAACATTAATCTTTACATTGCAATATTCACTCTCACATTGGAACATTCACTTTCACATTAGAACATTCACTTTCACATTGGAACATTCACCATCACATTGGAAAATTCACCCTCACATTGGAACATTTACCTTGCAATTGGAACACTCACCCTCACATTGGAACATTTACTCTCACATTGGAACATTCACCCTCACATTGGAACACTCACCCTCACATTGGAACATTTACTCTCACATTGGAACATTTACCCTCACATTGGAACACTCACCCTCACATTGGAACATTTACTCTCACATTGGCACATTCACTTTAAAAAGTGGGACATTCCCCCTCACATTGGAACATTCATCATCTTATTGCAACATTTACCATCACATTGGAACATGCACGCTCACAATGGAAGGTTCACCATAACATTAGAACATTTACCCTCACATTGAAACATTCATTCACCCTCACATTGGATAATTTACCCTCACATTGAAACATTCACTCTCACATTGGAACATTCACTCTCACATTGGAACATTCACTATCACATTGGAACATTCACCCTCACATTGGAACATTCACCCTCACATTGGAACATTCACTATCACATTGGAACATTCACCCTCACATTGGAACATTCACTCTCACATTGGAACATTCGCTATCATATTGGAACATTCACCCTCACATTGGAACATTTACTCTCACATTGGAACATTCACTATCAAATTGGAACATTCACTCTCACATTGGAAAATTCACTCTCACATTGGAACATTCACTCTCACATTGGAACATTCACCCTCACATTGGAACATTCACCCACACATTGGAACATTCACTCTCACATTGGAACTTTTACCAAACCTTGAAAAATACATTGTCCCACGCCATCGTAGATTTTTAAAGCTTCATGTCTGTTTTTTAAAATCATTTTCAGAATTTCTCACTCCAGTTTGCTACTTCTATTTTCGGATAGTTACAGAAAAGTATTCTTTAAATTTTGAAATCTTATCTTATATAATATTATATTTGTTTGTGTGATATATTTTCATGCAATCTGTCCGCTAAGTACCAAGGAGCATGGTTACTACTGACAGTACACATTTTTACGTTACAAGTAATATACCGTAAATGCTCGTTCTAAAGCCGACCTTTTTTGGACAAGACGTAGGGGGGGAAGTTTGGGGGTCGGCTTATGAGCGGGTCATAGGGGATTTCTGCATGTACATTGAATATCGGTGCTGTTATTGTAGATCGTCAAGGTCATTTTCTACATTCTACAAGATTTGACTGCTCTACCAGAAGCTATAATATATTATTAAACATCAGTACTTAATTTTTTTAATCATTTATTTATTTTTGGGAATGTTTGAATAAATTGTTTTACACATTTTATTTTCAACAACGTTGGGTTTATTTTAATGTATGCGCTTTCGCCTCTGTTTACCTAAGAATTTTTTTAAAATACCGGTAACTCTTGCCTAACAAAGAGCACAAAGACAAAAATAGGTAGTATGAAGTAAACAACCATGATGACCGATTTAGCTTGTACTTTTACGAAAAATGTGTACTATTTTGTTTAAGCTGTCCTATTTTTTTTTGGGGGGGGGGATCGGCTTGCCAGCGGGTTATACACTTTTAATACTTTTCCATTCCAAAAGAGGGGTCGGCTTTTGAAAGAATGGGCTTTAGAACGAGTATATACGGTATTTTCATGTTTTCGAAGTTTCAAGTTTTAAAAAAAATTGTTTTGCAGATCGCAGGTTACACGGTTACAATATTCATTGGAAAACTGAGAAATTAAAATTATATATGGTCACGATTTCAGCCTCCAAAGGTACGCAATAACTGATGACAAAATGACACTCAAGTTACAAAATAACAAGTGAGTAGTTTACAAAGTGACAACTGAACAGTTCACGAAAGAAAAAAATATACACGTGACATCTTTGTAATGCCAAGTTTGCATACCAACTATCTAAATACCTAGAACATCTTGTCTCTCGACATTAAAACTGGTTATAATGAAGTTGAATGTTTATTTGGCTAACAGTTGGCTAATTGTAGTTAAAGATGATTATATCAGCTATCAATGGTCAACCATAGCTTGTAAAATTACGTTTTAATAAACATTTATTTTTCTAAGCATCTTTTGACAGCAACATAATTTTATTTACTCTGCTTTATGCGTTGGAAACATCCTTTATGCTCCAGACTCCAGACTCCTAAACCAGGTTTCCGGCGCCTTAAACACGTTCCCAAGTTTCACATCACATTACCTAATCCAGTTTCATGTTCCAGATTCCTACAAGTCTTCCTGACTTTAGTCCTCTAGATCAGTGCTTCTCAAATAAAATAAATAGCATTTCGCGACCACGTCAGTACAGTGAAAATAGTTCACTGGTCACTGGTGCAATGAAAAAATTCCTGCCTGTCTGCCATACTAAAAAGTTTGAGAAGCACTGCAATGCACTGCTTTACACTTTCATGTCATTATCTTGACTCATCCTATAATTTCCTTACTCCCCCACAAATTCTTACTCATTCATTATAATAATGACTCATACAATGAAATCGTGTCCCAATCATCATGTTCCCGAATCTTATAGTATTTCAGACTCTTACGTCATATTGAAAACCCCAGCATCAAGTTCCCCAAATCCTACATCACATTGTGGGTGGGTTCCTTAGAAGACCTCTATATTGTCTCTCTATCCCGATAAAATATGCCTGCCTACCAGACTCCACTGACTCAGATAATATTTCACATCTTTGCTAAAATCAAGCCCTAGAACCCACAACCTGGACCCCTGCTGTAGAATGATCTTAACCCTAAAATTATAACCGGTCCACATTAAGCAGAGCTGTCAGAACACAGATGATGTGTCTATAGCCGTCTATATTTAGGCCTTTAGCTCCTCCCATTTCCGCAAGCGTCAGGTCTTTTCCCCCCGCCTTTTCATCTCATCATATTCCAGTATGATCAAATTAAATTTCCTTTTTAAAGCAAACACTCCTATTTTAGCTAACCCCACCCCCAACACTCGGCCCATCTCCTTCCCGCCTCTTGTCCTGGCCTCGGTGGCGGAGAATTTGAGCGCGAGCAAGTGACACGGACGGTAACCCAAATAAAGTCTTTCATGTCAAGAAGATTCTATTAGCGGGGACTTTCAGAACTATTAGTAGCGGACTACATTCTGACGTCAGTCAGCCTGTTCATGAAGGACACAAAAAACGGGCACAAATAAAACGTTAAAAGATGCTTTATTTATCGAACATTGTACGTTTCAATTGAACAACTAATTTTTAAGACAATGCTTCTATTACCTCGAAAGTATAATTTGCAATAGTTTTACAGTCAAGTTTTGTTACAGGTTGTTATATTTGATAACATATTTTAGATCAGAAGATACATGCCCAAGGGCACATGGTTTAAGTTAAACCAAAATGTAATACAAGTGGCGTATGTACCCGTCCGTTGGTATGTGGCATCAAGTTTAGAGCAATCCTATCTGAACCATTGCGCGAAGATAAGATCGATTGAACTTTCTTGAGTATCTATGCACAGAGGATTAAGAAGATAACAAATCTTCAAAAACCACGCGAAAGGTAAGCTTTCTTAGATTTGTATACATTGAGATTAAACATCGTTTCTCGTAGACTTGACCATAGTTTTTAAATTACTTTTAAAAATATTAATTGTATATAGTGTTGGACTGTGTTGGTGTTTAAATGTATCTTATATCTATTGTCTTTCATCCTCTTATGCATCGATATTATTTTTATCAAATCATCCATCAAAATATTTTAAGCATCGTCAAAAGTATGTTGTCATGATGTGTGAAGTTGTGGGCGATATGAAATTCTGATATCGGCGCTAAATGAAATTGCTAAAGTTAACACGGGTTCGAAATATCTTATTTTTAAAAACAGATCTTGTCTCAAAATGATGTCCAACAATAGTCTCAACAAGAAGTCATACAAAAGTATTAATATGATATCATCCAACAAATATCAAATGATAACGCACACTAAGTCTTAATATAATGACATTCAATTAGTCTCAAAATTATGACATGCAATAGTCTCAATAAGATGTCATATTATTGTCTCAGTGTGACGTCATCAATAAGTGATTTGAGGTGGAGTTGGCGCTAAAATATGTTCGTGCGAGTGGTGACGGGTGAGGCTAATAAGGTTAACTAAAAAACATGAAGGTTGTCTGTAAAATAATTTAAATCAAGTTCGTATATTGAATTGTTCTTATTTTGTGGTGGGTTATATTAACTTATATTGTGTTTTGATAACGTTGTTCCTTTCACTATTATTGTCTTTGTTCCTTTCTAGTATTACAATCACACTTCAATGTATCGCCTCGTGTGGAAGGAAATTACTGAGATACCATATCTAATTATTGCAAAGTGGTTATTTTCCTGTGACAATAGCCCATTTATTCTCCACATTCTGTTATCTATAGTGTAATCAATTGTGTTTAACAAGTTTCAACAAACAACGCACACACACCCACACAGACACACACACACTGAGCCTTATCATCAACGGTTTATATTTCTGTCATTTGAACATTTTAGATTTGAACATTTTAGATTTGAACATTTTAGATTTGAACATTTAAGTTTTGAATATTTTAGATTTGAACATTTTAGATTTGAACATTTCAAATACAAATTATTATAAACTTTTCAATAGAAAGTCAACTATTTATAGGACATATGAACTAATCAAAATGTTCTCTGGTAAAGACAAAAGAAACGATAAATATAAGAGGATGAGAGTCGAGATTATGCAAGTAAGAATAACAAGATCTAAATGAATATAATATTTGTGTCCAAATGATTTTTCAGGATATGCATTAACATTATAATTATTGGTAAATAGTAAATAGATATATATATTTTTTTTTAGAAATAAAGGTTACAGAACACATACAAAATTTTGATGAATTTTCAAACTTTTTAGAAAGTTAATCATTTCTTAACTAAGTTATCGTCTTATTGTTGTTCAATTTGATTTCCATCATTATAAAACGTATCGTATAAGTTATTTTTTCATAATTTTACATTATTACATGTTATATTTATATATGTACATGTAGTTTCTCTCCAGTAATCTGTATGTTATATGCAATAATTTATCATATTATGTTACTAGTGATTGATGACACTAACTCCACTCCATTCTACATGTTAGAATTTCACGGTTATTTGTGCAAACATCTAACGAAAATGTCAACTTCTTTGTGTCATGAGAATTTTAAAGTGGAGATTGGAGGTGGGGGTGGCTATTCGTTTGACAGCCCGGGGGTGGAGTTGCAGATCATATAGGTTTTTTATTCGAAATTTAACAAAGTAGTATTAAATAGTATCCGTTAAGACACATTTATAATAAATAGCATTATAAATTATAAAAATTATGGCACAATGTTTTGATAATTATGCTGCAATTACATAAATTAGGGTCAAATTATACAGTGGTAAACCATACAAATCAGATACACTGGGATAAACTAGTATAGGATTATTTTAAAAATGCAATAATTGTACAAATTACACTACATTTATGCAATTAATGGTCGCATGATACAAGAACGGAGAAGAACGTTTGAATGTTGCATTTATCAACAGGCAAAGTAAAAAACAACATTGCAAAATAATTAAAATTGAAGACATCGAAAATAAGATCTGGGAATTGAAACAAAATAATTTATATAAAATATTACAACATCCAAAGCAGATATTACAACCTCCAAAGCAGATATTACAAAATCCAATGCCGATTTTAGAACACCCAAAGCAGATGCTACAAAATCCAATGCAGCTATTACAACATCCGAGGCAATGCAGATATTACAACATCTGATCCAGATATGACAGCGCCAAAATCTGATATTAAAACATCCAATGCAGATATAGCAAAATCAAAGCATTTATAACAGCATGCAAGGCAGATATTACAACATCCAATGCGGATATTACAACATCCAAAGCAGAAATTGCAGTTTACCTTGCAGATATTACAGATTCCATTGCAGATATTACTGCGCCCTATGCCAGATATTTTTCCCTTGATATTTCCTTAGCTACTTATTTAACTACATATTTCGTAATTGTTAAACTTACCAGTAATAAAGAATGAGAAATTATCATGGAATCCCCATGTCAATGAAGAAAATTTAAAAAATCAAACAAATAAAAGAGAAACTTTAACAGATGTAATAAGAATATAAAACTGAAATGCTACCTCACTTTGGTGAGACCTGTACTAGAATATGAATCTTCTGTTTGGGACCAATCATCCAAAGAAAGCATTGATAAACTAGAACAAAGTCAAAACAGAGATGCCAGATTCATTACTGGAGAATATTCATAACTGACAAGAGGAACACCATTAGTTAAAACATTGAAATTCGAAACACTAGAGGAAAGAAGAACAAGGAGCAAAGTAGTAATAACACATAAATTAATTAATTCTAACTTCGAAACTCAACACAAAGATGATCTAATACAATCCTCAGATAGACATAGTGATAAAAACACTTTTCTTATTCCGTATGCAAGAACAAACACATACACATTTTCGTTCTTCCCGTCCTGAATTTCGGACGTGGAATGGGTTGCCTGACTAAACCAGGAAAGCCAAAACTATAATTAAAATGCAGGACTAAATATAAGCCGTGGATAAGCTCAGGGCGCAATAATCTTCTATACAGGAGGAGCGTCTGTAACAGATAAGATATCTGTGCCCAACTAAACCCTAACTGGTTATCACTGACCCCTAAGTACCAAATCTTCATCGCTTACCTAAATAACCAATTCAGGGTCTAATTCTACCTTCATGTCCTTTATTAGTTAACATATCTGATTGATAAAAAAAATTCCTACAAATTGGCAGAGTTTTTTAATAAAATTTTCTTTCGATAAAATAACGTGTTGTTGTTGTTTTAATTTAATTTTTTTAATATAGTTGCTCTCTATACACTCTGTTGCTCTAAATGTTACTGGCTCGTGTCCGTAACTGTGTGTCCACTCTTCTGATGGACGACTTCTCATATCTGTTACAGATTTGACAATGGCCAGTATAGGCATGCAGACAACACGATTTCACAGTATCGAAGCAATACTGGGACTTTCTGGTCAACAGGATACTAGCTACCAAAATCCAAGGTCAGCAGAGAGCATTGGTCAGAGTCCTGTCAGCCCGCGAGATCTTTGTGGCACGTCTTACCAAATGAGTGAGTTGGAATTAGTTAGACATTTTGTTCGGATGTTCTTGTCCACCTCATACATGTAAAAAACCACTACCCCCTTTGTTCATCTAGCAAACCACTTAAAACACGTAATCTCTCTTTCAATCTATAGCAAACCACTTAATTCCTCTGTCCATCTAACAAAAAACGTTAGCATTTCGTCCATCTATACAGTTCACCACTTAATCCCCTTGTCCATCTAGTATAACTCATAATTATGATGTTCATCTTGGAAACCACTTAATCTCTTTGTCAATCAAACAAAACACTTGCTCAATTTTTCCATCACTGTAATCGCGGAACCCGTTTATAAATTTTGCACATCACATAATCCCTTTGTCAATCTATCAAACCTTTTCATCAATTTTTCTATCAAGTAGAAATTATAATCCATCTAGTTCATTTCTTAAAACATTAATAGAATATCTTAAATCTCTTCATTCCTTTTTCCTTCTAGTATAACTCATAATATATTTTATCATTAAGATATAACATTTCAAAGCGTCTGCTTTGTTATAACCTTAAGATTTCCACGTTAAATAAAAAATTACAAATAAGTTAGTATCAAAAGGGTATATATCTATCTGTTTTTAAAATGTTGGTGGTCTTAACATTGTTTAATTAGGTTTATAACAACGGTTCTATAGGTTCATAACAACGGTTCTATAGGTTTATAACAACGGTTCTATAGGTTTATAACAACGGTTCTATAGGTTCATAACAACGGTTCTATAGGTTTCTAACATCGGTTTATATTGTTTTATAACATTGATTTTTTTATTTAAGTTTATAAAAATAGTTTCAGTACATAGCTATCGATAAGCCGAATTTTTAGAAATAGCAGTAGGTTATTATTCTATAGTAACTTGCCTGGAGAGTTTATATTAAGTCAAAAGTTGTCGTAATTATTAACATAACTAGGGGTTTTAGGGCGCCCACTTTTTTCAAAAGCCCAAGTAACTTAACCTTGTTTCATAAATACGAAATATTAAACTTCCTGAAATGTACACAAAGTATTTTATAATTATAAATCCTCAAATCCTCTTTTTATATCGTTCCCTTTTCCAAAATTAAAATATAAAGTAAAACAATGACGTCATATAATATTTTAACGGCGAGATACACCACATGCTTTTTAAATCCTTTATATTAACTCGTGGTGTCTGCGGCGGACCTTGCTTGCTCGCTTGCTTGCCTGTCGCCAAAACTTTTGATCGATTTTTAACCCACTTGCTCGCAAGATAGCGAGCTGAAATTTTGCAGGCAGTTTTGTACCGATGATAAAAACAATGTATCAAAATTTCAGATCGATCGCATGTACCGTAATTAAATTATTGATTTTTAGATTATTTTATTTATTCCTATGTATCATGCTATTTTTTGAGATAGAGCGTCGCGGTGCGTATTATATTGAACAACCTTTTTGTCGCGCAATAAGGTGCGTATATTATTGACAGCTCTTTTTATAAACATATTCCTGATCGGTGCGCATTATATTAAACATGTTTTACGACACAACTGCAATTTTGTATTTCTGGATGGTCTGGCGCTGCGTATTATAATGAACATTCTTTTAGTTACTTATCGTACATAAAGGATTTATAGTCAAAAACTTGGTTTTTTACGGGTTTTTCTTATTAAATCCTTTATATTAACTCGTGGTGTCTGCGGCCGACCTTGCTTGCTTGCTTGTCGCCAAAACTTTTGATCGATTTTTAACCCACTTGCTCGCAAGATAGCGAGCTGAAATTTTGCAGGCAGTTTTGTACCGATGATAAAAACAATGTATCAAAATTTCAGATCGATCGCATGTACCGTAATTAAATTATTGATTTTTTAGATTATTTTATTTATTCCTATGTATCATGCTATTTTTTGAGATAGAGCGTCGCGGTGCGTATTATATTGAACAACCTTTCTGTCGCGCAATAAGGTGCGTATTTTACTGACAACACTTTTTATAAACCTATTCCTGATCGGTGCGCATTATATTAAACACGTTTTACGACACAACTGCAATTTTGTATTTTTGGATGGTCTTGCGCTGCGTGTTATAATGAACATTCTTTTAGTTACGTCTCATACGTAAAGGATTTATAGTCAAAAACTTGGTTTTTTACGGGTTGTTTTTATTAAACTGCTATGGACTGTTGTACAACTGTAAAAATAATCTTTAATTTATAATTATTTTGCACACCTCCTGATGCACACCTTGTATTAAAATATAAGCTCAAACAATGACGTCATAGCGTTACGGATACATCCTTCCAGTGAGTGAGTGACTTGGGCTGTTTTATATTTGATTATAACATTTAATTTCGTTCATGAAATTGTAAAATAAGTGAGTGACTAGCAGAAATAAAACAAACATAAAATGTTATGTACTAACAGCTTGGAGGAGTTCTCTAACCTTCTGTAAAACTAAAAAATGTACGAATTGAAATCTTTTTGAAGATATGTTTGTATAAGGCTTGTCATTTTATAAATAATGTTGGACAATGTCGTGTTCCCGTCAGATCCCAGAGTGTGGCACGCATTTTATTCCTACCATGCAAATACATTACAATTATTCTTTCTCTCAGTATTCATCTATTACATGTTTCACTACATTAGTGAAGTATCTATTTCACTAATATAGTGAAGTATCTATTTCACTAATATAGTGAGGTATCTATTTCACTACATGATGTCTCATGATCTTCAACAACTACCTATTTCATAAAAGAAAACAAAACGTATATGTTACAAATTTACACCTTCATGTAAATTAAAATCATTTCCCGAAATTATGGTTCTCAAACAGTAACCAAATAGAGGTCAAGATAGAAATATTCAGTTAAGTTTGTTGGTAATATTCTGTTTGAATGATCTTTTGAGCTAAAGTTCTCGCCATTTGATGTATATTTTTATTTCTAAATTAATGATCATGTACATCACATAAGAGATTAAATTATTTTCTCCTTTAAAATGAAACAAAATATTTTAAAGACACCAGTTCATTGCCATTGATTGAATAATGGCAATCAAAATAACAGTTCTGGTGACTACGATAGATATGAAAGTGTTAATTGCTACTAATGAAATGATCTACCTGACAGCTAGGAGTTATTTTCAATTGTTATAAGATGAGCCACTGTGGGAGAGATGTGGAGAGAGAGAGAGAGAGTAATAAGGTGAAGGGGTAAAAGTAAAAGGGAATGACGAGTAATCACTTGAGGAGGTAAGAGTACAATGACATGGTGGTGTGCCATGAGCGTCAAGTAGTGATAAGCCCGGAAGATACTTTGTATAGGTTTGGTGCTGAAGAAGGTGTTACAGATGGTGTTAAAGATGGTCTTTAAGAAGATGTTAAAGGTGGTGTTTAATGTGGCGCTTGAGAGTACGATCGTTTTTAATTTTTATAATGAATTTGTTATATTATTTTAAACTGAAGTTCCTACACTTGTATAACAATTACATTTTAACTAACTCAAAAGTCAGAATATCTGAATTAAGCTAAAATTTCTCAGATAATAACCTTCACTTTTAACAGAGTATTTAACAAGCTAATTGCGTCTCAGATTTGTCTTCCTTTATATTCTGGTCAAACACTGAACATTTGATAAATCAATCTAATGCTCCAACAGCATACGAGCGATTAAATTTACCATAAATTTAATCCGTTAACAAAATTATGTAAATCATAAATCCCATTAAGAGACGGTCTATTGACGATCTCACAATGTTGTCTGCTACACGTCTCCCAACTGATAGTCTGAAAGCTCTCACCTGACAATTACAGGTAATCTAACTCATTACCTGTGACAGTTGCCAGTTAATTTGTCTCGGAGTGAGCTGTAGTTAGAGGTCATAGCTGGCAAGTGGCTCGATGGCGACATCAGCCTATAATTAGAACGTCACGACCAAAGGGTTAGGGTTAAGGTTAGGATATTTTAATCCATTTAAAGTGACATCGTTTAAACTGTTGGATGGATTTTTTTAAAGCGTATGGATTTTTTTATTGAAAATTTTTAAAACGTCCTCAAACTTAAATGGGTTTTCATATTATATACAATAAATATATTAAAAAACATACTCTCCTTTCAAAACATAATATGTATATCATTTTTTAAACGTAGTTTTTATTTTAGTTCTAAAATTTT
>CALYLW010000222.1:602500-761863 GCA_944989445.1 Ampullaceana balthica
GTGCCCTATAGTAATTTAATATAGGCTCTAAGTTTGTATATACCAAATTTGGTCAAAATCCAGTTATTTTCTTATTATCTAATTTATTAATATGGGCTACCAAGTTTTTATATAAAAAGTTTGGTTAAGATCCATTCATTTACTCAGTAGCTAACGCATAAACTAATTTTTATATAGCTCATATAAGCAAAAAAACAACATTAAAGGCCCCAGGGCCCATTTAGTGCAAGATGTAAAGTTCAAAACACCTGTTCATTTCAATTAATTTCATAGTGGATATATTTATCTATATTTCTCAATATCTTTAATAATTGAAGGGGGAATAAAATCTATACCGTTTGTGAAAAAAGACATTTTGGGCCACTAGACCCGAAGAAATGGACATTAGGAAATTAGTGCCCTATAGTGTTTCTATATTGGCTACCAAGTTGTTTTATACAAAGTTTCGTTAAGATCCATCAATTTACCTAATAGCTAAGGCTTAAACTAATTTTTATATAACTCATATAAGAAAAAACTCATATTATGGGCCCCCGGCGCCCTATAAGTGTTAAATTGTGCACACAAAAAAGTTGCCAGTGACCATCTTAAAAGTCTCTAAGAGTTTCATGACGATTGGATGAATGGTTTAGTCAGCTATAAAGGACATACATACACACATACTTTCATTTTTATATATATACTAGCAGACCCGTCGTGCATTGCAACGATCTCAGTAAAAAGGAATACATATAGATAAAAAAGGAATTACATTAAGGGTCACCGGTTCCATCAGTTAAACATGTGAAGTTCGAAAATCTGTTTATTTCAATCAATTTCATAACAAATATATAAATATATTTATCTATATATTTCTCAATATCGTGTAAAAGTGAATTGGGAATGCAATATTAAAAGTTTAGTAAAAAAACAAAAACATTTAGGGCCCCCAGCTCCGAGGAAATGGACAGTAGGAGTTCAGTGCCCTATGGTAATTTTAAATATGGGCGCTTAAGTTTTTATTTACCGAATTTGGTGAAAAAAACCCAATGATTTTCTCTTTATATAACACTTAAACAAATTTTTATATAGCTAATATAAGGGGGAAAATACATTAAGGAGCCCCCGGGCCCATTTGGTTCCAGAAGTATAATTTGAAAAAATGTTCATTTAAATTCAGTCTCATCATGGATATATTTCTCAAGGTCGTTAAAACTTAGTGGCAAATAATATATTAGAATGTAAAAAAAATAATTTAAAAAAAGAAATTTGGGGCCACTGGCCCATTTGATATAAGATCTAAATTTCAAAATGCTGTTAATTTTAATTCAGTTTCATCATTTATATATTTCTCAAGATCGTTAAAAAAAGAATGGCACATAATATCTCAAACATATAAGAAGAAAGACCTTTGGGGCCCCAGGCCCTGAACAATTGGACATTAGAAGTGCAGTGCCCTTTTTTAATATGGGCTACCAAGTTTTTATATACAAAGTTTGGTTAATATCCATTCATTTAATCAGTAGATAACACATAAACTAATTTTTATATCGCTCATATAAGCAACAAATGACATTCAGAGACCCAGGGCCCATTTAGTGCAAGATGTCAAGTTCAAAACACCTGTTTATTTCATTCCATTTCATAATGGATATATTTATTTATATTTCTCAAGATAGTTAATAATTGAATGGGGAATAAAATCTTAAACATTTATTTAAAAAGACATTTTGGGCCCCAAGCCCCGAAGAAATGGACATTTGGAAATTAGTTCCCTATAGTATTTCAATATTGGCTACCAAGTTCTTATATACAAAGTTTGGTTACGATCCATCAATTTACCTAATAGCTAACACTTAAACTAATTTTTATATAGCTCATATAAGAAAAAATCCTATTATGGGCCCCCAGCGCCCCATGAGT
Organism: Ampullaceana balthica; assembly: GCA_944989445.1. Taxonomy (NCBI): domain Eukaryota; kingdom Metazoa; phylum Mollusca; class Gastropoda; family Lymnaeidae; genus Ampullaceana; species Ampullaceana balthica. The sequence continues at coordinate 604,403 of CALYLW010000222.1, forward strand.
GTTAAACTTTGCAAATAAAGTTGCCTATTACCATTCCAGGAGCGTACTCAAAGGTCTCCAAAAGTTGCATGGTGATCGGATAAATGGTTTAGTCAGCTAAAAAGGACATACATACTTTAATTTATATATATATATAATAGCGTACACCCGTCAAAAATGACGGAAGTTTTCAGCTGAAATCTATTTATTTTATAAAAAATGCACTTTTTTTTTAGAGCGCCTACGGCACCGACCTTTTTCAAAAGCCCAACTAACTTGTCCTTGTTTGATAAATACGAAATATTAAACTTTCTGAAATGTACAAAGTATTTTATAATAGGGGCTGCAGGGCGCCTACGGCGCCCCGTTCGTTTTTTTATTTTATAATTAACCACCATCTAATCTCTTTTTACAATGTTCCCTTTTCCAAAATTAAAATATGAGCTAAATCAATGACGGCATATAATATTTTTTACAGCGCATCTTTAATTTGCACACCTTTTGGTGCATTGGTGCAGTAATTTGGTTTTCCCTGCTTTCTAAAATTAGTAGCGTCAGGACAGACTGACTGACTTGCGTGACAATTGCAAATTATATAGATTTATATATAGATAATATAGATAAGAAGTAATATTTAATATATATGAATTTTTTTTAAACAATTGATTTTAATTTCAGCGTTATTAAAACAATTACAAAATAAATACGGTCAGGCATTTAATTAAATATTTGTTACCTTTTTTAACAGCCAGCGCAGCAAAGTAATCAAACTTGGACACTTAATAGTAACAACTTACTCTGATGTGTCGCTATCTAATTGTTATTTCATTATTAACATCGGAAAAATGTAAAACAGAATGAACAGTAGCATATAGAAAATTCAGGCTAGAATACATTAGGGGATTTTTTTTTAAGGAACAATTTGAAGTAATGACAATGTGATCAGCATGTACAATGAAGGAGTTCATTTAGGATAAGGGCCACCATGGTCAGTCTGGGTTATAAATCCATGTTCGGATGCTACGACTGTTGATGCTAAAAGAAAGTCATGTGAGCTGAAAACGTTTATAAAGCTGGGGGCAAACGTTCGTGAGCTTGTAACACAAAGAAATTTTAGTAAAATGTATCTTATTTTGGTGAACATCGTATTTGATAGCATTGTTTTCCAAGCAAGTCTATTTGGTCTCCATATTTCTTATTCAGTTTAGGTCGATTTTATCCGGACATTACAATACAAGTTTTATAAAACACATTGAACACATCTCAAGATTTAATCTAGTGGTCAAATCAATAAATGTTAGAGGTTAAATTTTTATTGTAAAACCATACAAAAATTTGGTTAAGAAAAAAATTAACTTATTTTTTCACACAAGTTAAAAGTTAAGAATTTAGTTGTTTTTATCTTATAAATTTATTATTTAAACGCTGAAGGGCTTGGAAAAATGTCCGTTTAATAAAATTTAAAAATTAATATTTTAAACCATAAAAAAACTATTATACTAAACCTTTTTTCAAAATGTATTTCAAAAATGGGATGTAACCAGCAGAGACGTCTTTACAACATTTTGGGTCCCCGGGCAAAGAAATAGTGTTGGGCCCCTCCCCCACAGGAATAAAAAAAATATACATAGTATATATAAATAAACATATTCCCATGGGGCACCTACTCTCATGGGCCCCCGGGCAAATGCCCAACGGGCCTATGCGTTAAGACGGCCCTGGTAATCAGTTAACATCGTAACGAGAGTGAGCTAGAGAATTATCACCTGTAGGGGTGGTAAATGCATTTAGGAAAAATTAATATTATTCCGAGCGCAGGTATTAAATGAAGTTAAATCATTGTCAAATTTTCTATAAATAATGACTAGATAAATTCAATAAGTTCATTTTGAAGAGCTTCGCAGTCGATCTGATGATGTTAAATTAATCTCTAAATCGTTACTTCTTTGAAAAAAAGATGGCCATTACTGTAACAAGAAGTAGTTCCCTGTAACAGTGACATGAAATTTTATAAAGATATAAGCAATAGCATTTGTTTTAGTTTATTGCATTAGTGTGCGTATTTTTGTAAGAAAGTGAAGCGCAATGCAAATATCAGTTAGCTTAAGACTCACCCATGAACAATTTTATTACGTTACATCTCCCATGACATATTTGTGTGTCCCATAACCTCGTGGTCGTAGGGGGTTCTAATGTTTCCATTAGAACTTTCTCGGGGCTTGGTAGACCTTGGCGGCGCCCATCTCCTCTCCAGGTCAGCAGAGGACTTTTTAGCGATAGTCATTCATCAACATTTTTATTGTGGCTTTAACGTGGGCTAGATCCCACGCCCCTCAGCTTGTTAGCTAATAAAACCGAAAAAGCTTTGTTACGTCTTACTGAAGAAGGGGTCAAAGTTTTTGTGACAACGTGTGACGAGGGGGGAGGGGGTGAAAAATCAGCCAAAATAGCGTGCTTCATTTATGGACGGCCACTAAGTCGATTATATTGTGGTTTTTAAAAATTAATAAACATGAATAAATAATGTCATGTCATATTTATGTAAGCAGTAATAAAAGAGGCCGCATAAGATTATATACCTATAAATACACATTTATAAAAATACATTATACTTTTAATAAAGGCCACAAGAAAGTTACTGAGGTCGCAGGGCCCCCCCCCTACACCCATGAGACAAAACATATTCCAAATTAACACCCCCCCCCCTAAAAAAAAACATTACCAGTTACTATTCTTTTATTTTGTATTTATAAATATATATTTTTTTCTTTAAAAACAAAGAAATCGTATACATTAGCAGTGGCGTAACAACGGCTTGGCATTGGGGCAGTTGCCAAGGGCGCCGGCCTGCGCCAGTTCAAAAGGGAGCCGCTAAATCTCTAATTTTTAAATTTTATTTCAATAAAAGGAGCCAAAAATAAATTAGCCAAGGGCGTCAAAAACCCAGTTCCGCCTCTGTACATTAGTATGTAAACATATTTACACATTTATTTTCTAATTTTCATAATAGAAAAATCGTGTATTATGTAATCAAAATTAAAATTCTTTGTAATATCATGGTCTATGGACAGTATTGCAAGATTTTGTTGTCTTTAATCGCTCATTGTGGAACGAAGATAATTTTTTTTAATCAACTTCAGTTTGGCGAAGCTCCTTTCACAACTAGCGACACTGATAGCAATAGTTGAAAACATTTATAGCAAAATTACAATGTTGGGTACAGAATTTTCCAATCTATACTGTTGAATAAATTTTGATAGATCAACGGTGCCTTTTCCCCCGTTCTTCTAACATAATGCATCTTCTTGTAGTGTAGGTACAGCCATAAAAACCTGGATCCTATTTATTTCCATATTGAACTGTCAATGTCAATAAATTAATTTATTTGATCTTCAAATGTTTCATTTAGTAGGTTACATGGTATTATATACGAATATTTTCTTGCAAGGACATGCAACTCATCAAAATGTTATTTTATTTTATTTTATAATTCCATCCATGGATAAAAAAAATTCTCGTTGTACTTCTCGTTCTAAAGATAGAACCACGTCTTCTGAATTTTCCCTACTCATATTTTTTCTCCTTCTAACTAGGCGTTCAGTGGATATCTATATCTCTTCACAAATTGTTTGGCTGATATAACAGCATTTTGTATTAGCAAATCTCTTTGTTCCATGCAATGGCTTTGCATTAATTTTTTTTAAATGACGGGTTCCCATAAATTGAGATAACATAGAAAGAAAAAGATTGCATTTAATTGAGTAAAATTCCAGCATCTGATCTCGTTTTCCTAGTTACTTCTTCAGATGTCAATTTTTCCAAGACTCTTGAAAGTTTAAAGTATGTCTTTTTCTAAATTATTATGCCTATTGTGGTGTTCATTAACAGAGAAATTTGAATATTTACATATTCTTGTCATACATCTTAATAATTTTCCAAAAAATAGACGAATTCAAATTATTTACACATTACTATTACTATTACTTTAATTGGATAGGCGTAACATGCTTAATAAATAACCGTATTTTAATGAAAAACACAAATTATTTGTGCTACTTTAATGCAATAAAAATAAATTTAATTTAATTTTTAATAATTTACCTTACAATGATTTACTAAAAACTGAAACGGTAATATAAATTACTACTTGCAAGTTAAACTCAATATTTGAACGACCATGTCTTGTAGGTAGGTAGGTGCTTGTTCGCGCATCATTCTGCGAATGTCGAAATTCCACGTAAAAACTGTCGTGGCGATATTAATAGCACACATTTTTCGGCCCAGCGGTGATTTGTGGGTAGTTTTCTTATAAAAGCGTCATCTGTGACTAATACCGCTTAGTTTTCCAAACAAATGGATACGTTTTTTGAGCGATTTAAAATTTTTGAACGGTTTTGCGTTAGTTATAATATCCACTATATAATCAAACAAATGTGAGAATCCGTTAATAAAGACGCAAAATTACGAATATTTTTGTTTCACTTTGTTTTTCCCCCTTCAAAAGAAAAGGGTCGGTTGTTGGAAATGGTTGTACTTTTAAAATGCCGCCCCTAAATGAGTGCCGCCCGGGGCGGACCGCCCCCACCGCCCCCCCCCCTAGCTACGCCACTGCCTGTTTGAACACAGCTGTTTGTATGGAATCTGGACAATTTTAGCGGAATTCCAGTAATAAATTTGATTTTGCTTCTTGCTCTTTTTTTTAAATTATAGAAATGAATTAGAGAAAGACAAACAGCATGCCCTTTAGCTGTGAACACAAACTTCAGCGAATCTGCATTGTTTTAAAATGGAGAAAAGATTATTACCGGCTTGTAATTCGTCTTGTCATTTTTTTTCTTCAAATTTACTTTACTTAGATTATTTGAAAACCAATGATTCATAGGAAAGTTTTCTAGCGCCGGGGTGTAATTTGAACGGTTGGATGTTTTGTTGTATGCATGCAACAAACCGCCTTCAATTGTCCATCAATGTTAAACTGTAACAACAGCTTAGGCAGTAAAACTAATTACATATTGGGCGAGGATTATATTTGAAATAAAACGTTTCCCGAAGTCTTTCCATATATCTGGATTAGGTTGCTGATGTTCATAGAACAAATAACGTTATCTGCTAGAGTCCTCGTAATCAACAAATTATAAATCTGAGTGTTGAGTTGCTAGACTTTCAGAGTGAGGCCAATGTTGTCTAATTTTTCAAGAAAATAATTTTTGAATATAAAATTTAATTATCTGATTAAATTACAGATTCACACGAGAAATGTTGTGCTCTTCATCTCATTATACGCGACACACCATGTTGCGGTACACTGTCAGTTAAGCTCTTCTTAGCGTTATTTAAAAAGAAAAGTATTTGTCTTTTGGGTAGTGTAACCGTAACAGTGAGTTACATTCATGATTATAAATTATAGATCGCCAGCAATTATCATAAATATGTTTGACGCAACACACATGCAATACACGGTGTACATCTCAAAATATTCTAACTAGAATCTTTCAGAGCATCCAACGATTTTTTTGCCATTTTATCATCTTAAAACACATGTGTCAAACTCAAGGTCCGTGGGCCACATCCGGCCCGCACAAAAACAAGTATATCAGGCCAGAAGAAGGATGTTATAGGAAATTATTTTTAATAGCATAGCTTGCAGCTGTGACGAACAATGTGCTACCAACGTAAATGTTTGATAGCACATGTTTGGGTAAGAAGGTTTGCATTCTTCTTTAGATTAACAAAACTGCATGTTTTCATCAGAATTCATCTAACCAATGAATACATGAAGTACATCATGGTATTTCTATGTCACATCATATTAATATCAACGTAAACGAAATTTTGGCCAAGAAAAGATACCAAATACCGAAGTCTGGCACAAGAGCTAAATGATTATGCTAATAATTTGTATTGTTAATATTACTCTTTTCTCTTTGAATATCTTTAAAATTTATTTAAAAAAACAGATAAAATTCAGCTTATTCCATCTTTATCATGTTGGGCCTGCAGCTTTTGGTGTGATTTTAGTTTTGGCTCCCTGAACGATTGAGTTTGACACCCATATCTTACGGCTTCGTCTTTTGAACAGATTCAGATATTTTGCAATAAAAAATGTCAAATAAATTATATTTCATAATTCAAATTTTTCACGGAGATAAGGTCCACAAGTCACTAGACGTTTTCATTACCGGTAAAGTTAAAAAACAAGATAGTTAACAAAACAGCTTGTCATTATAACAGGATCGTTAACAAAACAGCTTGTCATTATAACAGGTTTTGAAATTGGTTTTAAAAATTGTAGAACTGTTACATATAGAATGCTCTCACCAAGTTATCTGGTCAAATCAATAAAAATCAATAGTGCAGAAGAATATGATGTGGCTCTTGTGCGTGTGCTAAAATAATGAAGTCATTTTTTTTTAATTTTCATGTGAGACAATCTCAACACCTTTATAAAAGGACTTTTTCAACTGATATTTATCTTGACATTAATCATTTTAAGTATAGTTTTTTTTTACTCTTAACAGATTTAACAATGGAAAATTTTAGTTGAAGTTATTGAGTGAATTCAGATTTTACTTTTAAACATTTGATTACAGAATGTAGTTTATAAGAGTAATTCAAAAGTGATCAGTGACTCTTCAACGGTGATCAATGACTCTTCAACGGTGATCAATGACTCTTCAACGGTGATCAATGTCTCTTCAACGGTGATCAATGACTCTTCAACGGTGATCAATGTCTCTTCAACGGTGATCAATGACTCTTCAACGGTGATAAATGACTCTTCAGCGGTGATCAATGACTCTTCAACGGTGATCAATGACTCTTCAACGGTGATCAATGACTCTTCAACGGTGATCAATGTCTCTTCAACGGTGATCAATGACTCTTCAATGGTGATCAATGTCTCTTCAACGGTGATCAATGACTCTTCAACGGTGATCAATGACTCTTCAACGGTGATCAATGACTCTTCAACGGTAATCAATGACTCTTCAACGGTGATCAATGTCTCTTCAACGGTGATCAATGTCTCTTCAACGGTGATCAATGTCTCTTCAACGGTGATCAATGTCTCTTCAACGGTGATCAATGACTCTTCAACGGTGATCAATGACTCTTCAACGGTGACCAATGACTCTTCAACGGTGATCAATGTCTCTTCAACGGTGATCAATGACTCTTCAACGGTGATCAATGACTCTTCAACGGTGATCAATGACTCTTCAACGGTGATCAATGACTCTTCAACGGTGATCAATGACTCTTCAACGGTGATCAATGACTCTTCAACGGTGATCAATGACTCTTCAACGGTGATCAATGACTCTTCAACGGTGATCAATGACTCTTCAACGGTGATCAATGACTCTTCAACGGTGATCAATGACTCTTCAACGGTGATCAATGACTCTTCAACGGTGATCAATGACTCTTCAACGGTGATCAATGACTCTTCAACGGTGATCAATGTCTCTTCAACGGTGATCAATGACTCTTCAACGGTGATCAATGACTCTTCAACGGTGATCAATGACTCTTCAACGGTGATCAATGACTCTTCAACGGTGATCAATGACTCTTCAACGGTGATCAAAGTTATTTAAAGGATATCACTGAGAAAAATGTGATCATTATTTCTGAGTGACTTGTGGTTTTTTCCGTTCATTTCAATTTTTTAAAATGATTTCTTCCAATTTTAATGTCTATTATCACCGACTTGTCTAACATTTTGGTTTGTTTGTTCACAAGTTTGAAACTTTAAAGTAAACAATGTCACAAACAGGCAATCAAAGCAATTCACTGTACTTGCATAAACTGAAGCTTATAAGTGAACTCTTATTATTTTCAGCTGTCTTTAAGTGGCTATATTTGTGTCTTAGTGTATTTTATATATATATATATATATTTTTAAAGAAACAATTCTGTATGGGTCCCCTTATCAATGATGTTTCTTTGAAATTATTTTTTTTTAAAAATTAATCAGGTTTCTATTTGTCGTCGTCTAACTGTTACTCGATTTCCTTTTAGAGTACTTTATACGATGTTACGATTTATTAAAAAAAATTCTATGGAATATTTTAGCGACTCTGAAACGAAAAACATCGTAGGTGTAATTTTATATTTATTTATATATATCTTTACTTTTTTGTTGTTACTTTTGGCTATGATGCGATATACAATCCCTAACTCAATTTCCAACAGATCTGCTTCGAAGACGGCGCGATGCTTTTTAATCTAAGAGAAAACTTGCAATACACACGTCATTACCCAACCAAAAACAAATGAATTGAACCCCGGGCTTTCAGCACACTCACAAGGTTGTCCCCGTGAGACGCTCGGCTGACCCCCACAAGTTGCGACACCACGGGTCTCATCCAAGAAATGAAATAATTTCCTCAATAAGGGCGGGGCGTGCATTTCTATGGGTACGGGAAGGAACACTGAGAAAATAGACATTTCGTCTCTGGTTACAGACGTCTCGGCTAGAACTGGGAGCTCCAGTGCTTTCACCAGGCCCACATAAACCCAAGCCAAGCTGGTCTCAATAGGGATATGCTGTTCTCGAGAATATGTCGCCTCTCTGCGGGGCCTCGAACCCCCAAGTGAAACTTGTCAAAACGCTAAAAAAGGAAACGAATAATGACACTAATTTCCCGGTTTACCAATGGCGAGAGGGACATATTTGCAGCAAATAATATGTTTTCAAGAAAGTCTGTTGTCATCAGCCCTCGGGGCTCCTCCATCACCGAGCTCTGACGCCGCAGTGGCTGACAGGGCCGCCGAGGGGGACACAGCGCGATAAGTTGGGCTAATTCCTGGCCCGCGATCTCCACATAAAGCTCTCCACGGGTGCGTGTGAGAGAGAAAAAAGCTGGACGGAAAAAAAAATCAGTCGCGCGGTCTGAATAATCATTTTTCAGAGCGGGAGCGATTTAGGGGCGCCGAGTATAAAAGAGGGGCGGCTCATCCCTCGGATAACAATATTTTTAAATGGTTAGAAAAAGGAGTCGGGCTTTCGAAATCTGAACGAGCTCATTTAATCGCGCCCTTGTATTATCACCCCCCCCCCAAATACCCCAAAACGGCTCTAATTAAATTAGCTGAAGAATACATAACAGGCTGTAGCCAAATTTCACGCGTGGCTGATCGTCAAAAGCTGGTCTGGTGTGGTGGGGACGATGCGGTACAAAACTGCGTGTTTCAGCCCAAGGGCTTGTTTCAGCAGGGAACCTCTTCAGCATTTCACGAGGGAGAAGGGAAACTGACACCAGGATCCGGTGTCGCCGCGAGGACTCGGCGAGTTGCTCTTACGGCCACGCCGATGCCTCAGTCAAAGATCCAAACAAACAAGGGACGTAAATAGAAGGGGCGGAGAGCCCAAGACGATTTTTCGGGAAACGTGTAGTCAAGGGAGAAACTGATTGTATGGGTAGATAATGATGTAAACATGGGGCACAGAGAAGGGAAATATTGGTGCAATAAGTCAAAGAAAACAAGTGCACTGCCTTGTGTGGGACATGGTCGCGATGGTTGGAAAGCTGACAACTGGCAAATATTCATGGATTTGCTTTTAATGGTGTGCATTTTATTTTCATGAACTTCTTGTTTACATATTAATCTCCAATTATACGTTTAATCATAATTTTTTAAATATTTTTTTAAATAATACATTATGTTATCAATAAATGTTAAAGTCGGAATAACAGGATTTTTAGTTTGGAATATACGTCTTGGAATGTGGTTTCTAGATGCAATGCTCACTACTAGTTGAGTGCAATGAAGATGAATCTAGGGCATGGTGGGATGCAGATCAGTTTGGGGGGGGGGCAGAGTTAAAGGCAGATGGATGTGGGGAGAAATCGGGGGCAGTTCGAAGTAGGGCACAGTGAGATGTCTGGCTAATACGTCCTCTTTATATACTTTCCTATGAATATTTTTTTAGAGTTGCTTCCTCGTTCCTTGAATTTCTGTGGCCGCTCTTAGAGTAAGGGATCGTGTGGCGTGTGATAAACATTCCTTTCTGTTGTTGATGACACTTTTCAACATAGAAACTTGAACAGTGGCTGTAGTTGTTTGTGACACCTTCTTGGAGGGAAATGTTAAACATTTACAGTAGCCGCGGTTGTGCGTGACACCTCGTGAAATAGCAAGAGGACATCAGAGAGCCACTTGGCCCTTACTTCCCAATATACAAACTGGCATCTTCCATTCAACGCTACAATTGGAGCCAGGTTTTTCAAAAACCAATCCACCGTTGACAATTGTGCCCTTGAGAGTGTAAGGCGCCAGGGCACCAGGCGCGGTAGTTCAAGATAACTTGAAATTTGAGCAATTTGGGGGCAATTTTTTTTCCTTCAAAAGTAAAGAGCTCTCGCGGTGATTGTGACGAGGCGAGATCTCGCGATGCGTTCAAGTCTCGAATGTTTTCGGTACAAGAATAAGAAGAGGCTTTCGCCTTTGTGTCGGGTGGACAAAAAATTAAAGGAAAAAAAAATAAAAAGAAGAAAATCCTTTAAAAAAATTTCTTTAATCTCATAAGTGGATACTTTGTTTCCAAAAGATAATTGTTGCTATTGATGTAACCATTGTTGTCTTGTCATTCGAACGTAAAAAGGCGACTCAAAAAAAATGACTGCGAAGTTGGTAAAACTGTGGGATGATGTGTCACAACACCAGCTGTCTAGAAACACGTCTGCTCCGCTCAATGTATGGCTGACTGGATTTATTCTTATAAGCATTTTTAATATCATTCGTGAACGTATTGTAAAAGGCCAAACTGATTGGTCGTTAAAACCTTATCGTCATTCTATCATAATAGTTGCATTCACGCCTATTTTTAAAAAAAGAATATATCTTCAATAACAAAATACTACAATATAATGTTAGCAATAATGTTTCGGAGTTAACGTTTTTACTCGAAGAGAAAAGCTTTCACTTATATTAAAATTTAATCCAAAGCCTTATGTGGTTAGACAGTGGGAAACACAACGTGGAGTGACAATCTAGTGTGGATCAAGCCAGTGTAAGCATAGTACACACTATCAAATAAGTCATGTTGGGAAAGACTGGAAGATGATTGATTTAAATACTGAAGATAATTAACTATTTCATTTGCAGATTATAACTTTAGATGATTAATTGCTGTTCTTTAAAATTTTACTGTTAATTTTACTTTTAATTTCACAAAGTTGACTAAGTATCAATGTATAATAAACAAATAAATCTGTTGAGATTAGACTAATTGTAAAAAAAAATATTTGATATCTGATTAATATCTTAAAGAAGTGGTCAAAATAAATACCCCGGATATTTCTATGAATAGATTTCCGCCATGAAAAGACAAGGTCTGTTGTGTTAAATACAGCAAGCCGTTGTTTGTGTTGACATGGATCATACAACTGCATTAATTTCACTCTTTGATCCCATCCCACGCATACCCGGCCGCACACTCTCACACACATGTTCTCATCCACATACACAGGCACACAAACTCCCTCTTGCACTCAACCCAAACATAAAACCATACACCCATACATACTTACGACGATACAAACGCGCAAGAGGTTTGCTTTCAATAGCTCAACAAGTATAACCAGACTAAAAATGTATTTTCAGAGTATTTCATTGTTTAATGTTAAACTGAAATAATAGGTTTTTTTCTCCAGATGATAGAGACTGTATAAATATTTAAAAAATATTTTCTTTCCTTACACATGATACTCATTTCCTGAATATATTTCCTCTAATTTTCCCCAGCGTCTTCGTCAAACTCTGTTCCTAAGAGTAACTCTGCCTACAGCACTATCCCTGCGACCAGAACAGCCGACAGCACTGGTCGCCACAGACATCGCAACTACCAGACGCAATCCAACCACCAGCAACCCCATGCCAACCATCAGCGACCCCATGCCAACCACCAGCGACCCCATGCCAACCACCACCCACGCCCCACCAGCCACCAAGAAGCCCACACCAACCAGTCGAGATCCCGCTCCAACCACCCCGGCCACCACCAGCCACCGGCAGGGGTAGGCGACAGCATGGATGAGGATGACGTCAACGAGGACGATGACGTCATTGACGAGGGCCACCGCAGCAAAGGTTCCAAAAAGCACCGACGAAATCGAACGACCTTCACCACCTACCAACTCCACGAGCTGGAGAGGGCGTTTGAGAGATCACATTACCCGGATGTTTACAGTCGGGAGGAGCTGGCCATCAAAATAAATCTACCGGAAGTCAGGGTGCAGGTTGGTACTTTGATTACAATTTGCAACCACAGGGTTGGTGGAAGGGTTAGGAGGACAGTCACAACCATTGGGTATTGCGGGTAGGACTTTGGAATTTCATCCTTCAAACAATTGAAACATTTACATTTAAGGCTAAAAAACCCCAGTAAACTTAAGATAAATTGTAATGATCGGAAAAGGTTAAAGCATGCTATACCCGTATCTAAAAATAATTCAAGTGTACAAACCCTAAAGATACTTATAAAAAACCTCCTTCAAGTTGTTTGATACCTGATATGTAGCAGCTTGATCCCAACATACATCTGTTAAACGTATCGCCTAAACGTCTTCCAGTGCAAAAAAAACACTAGATATGGACACACTAAAAAAATCTTCCCTCATATAGTTCAGACGAATTTTAAGGTCAAGGTTGCCTAGATTAAGCAGATGCGCAATACACAGATCTCACAACGTCTTAGAATTCCTACAGTATCACGGCCATTGCAGTCGCCAATGCGAGTTGAAAGGTCGACCCTCGGCCCCAGCCTCTGAGAAAGTGGACGAGGTGTGTAAGGGAGGGGGGAGGATGGGGGCGGGTGCATGTGGGGGAGGAGGGAGGCAGTCAATTATCACCTGACACAAATGGTCAGTGGCGGTCAAACTTTGGTCATCTTGACCATCTCCTGATCACAAGGCAGAAATAGGAGTTAAAGAGGTTTTCAAGCCGCTATCAATGGCATGAGCGGTCACTCCGGACAGAACGCACCTTGCCACAAACGCTAATTAATCTGCAACTCTTGACCGTGGTCACCCCCCGCCTAGAGGTCCTCAAACGGACTGGACATTTCCCAATTAGTCTTCTTTGCCCTGGGAGATACTCCTAATTCTCCGGTCCGCCGTAGAGCCCCCCCCCACATACACCCCTCCCCTTCTCCCTGCACACCCTTCCCTTTTCTCACATCCGACCGCTTTTGAAAATCTTTCTTCCCAATTCTCCACTGAGTTAATTTGATTGGGCGTAGACGCCATCATGGGTAGCTCTTTGTTGCTATAGAAACTGTCATGAGGATGGATGGGTTCAACGAAATGGCCTGGCCTCCTGGTTCCTGGATGAAGTTAATAACGACCCAGGTCTTGAACCATCTGTAATGGTATTACCAACGTTTCAGTTGATCTCAATGGAGCACGCCGTCGTCCAGCTAAAGACTTGATAATGGCTGTATTAAACGACTCAGCAAAGTCGTCCGCGCTCAAATGTGATCAACATAAACCGACTTGTCGCCTCACTCGGGGTCTTCTCTCAAGAACTGCCTTAGAGAAAATATCATGGGTTAAAATAAATAGTTGACTTGGCATGTTAGAATAAATAGTTGACCTGGCATGTTAAGATAAATAGTTGACTTGGCATGTTAGAATAAATAGTTGACCTGGCATGTTAAGATAAATAGTTGACTTGGCATGTTAAAATAAATAGTTGACTTGGCATGTTAAAATAAATAGTTGACTTGGCGTGTTAAAATAAATAGTTGACTTGGCGTGTTAAAATAAATAGTTGATTTGGCATGTTAAAATAAATAGTTCACTTGGCGTGTTAAAATAAATAGTTAACTTGGCAAGTTAAAATAAATAGTTGACTTGGCGTGTTAAAATAAATAGTTGACTTGGCATGTTAAAATAAATAGTTGACTTGGCGTGTTAAAATAAATAGTTGACTTGGCATGTTAAAATAAATAGTTGACTTGGCGTGTTAAAATAAATAGTTGACTTGGCATGTTAAAATAAATAGTTGACTTGGCATGTTAAAATAAATAGTTGACTTGGCATGTTAAAATAAATAGTTGACTTGACATGTTAAAATAAATAGTTGACTTGGCATGTTAAAATAAATAGTTGACTTGGCATGTTAAAATAAATAGTTGACTTGACATGTTAAAATAAATAGTTGACTTGGCGTGTTAAAATAAATAGTTGACTTGGCATGTTAAAATAAATAGTTGACTTGGCATGTTAAAATAAATAGTTGACTTGGCATGTTAAAATAGATAGTTGTTTTGACATGTTAACATAAATAGTTTGTTTGGCATGTTAAAATAAATGTTAAAAGATTCTAAAATAACGAAAGACTGGGATGGATAAAATTACTTTGAGTTTATTTAAACTTTAAACTAATGCCTAGAGTAACATATATATGAAAACATTAATTGTAAGTCACAGTCATGTTTAGGAAAATGTTAAATGTTATTTATGTCCAACTGATAACCAGAATTTTGAAGACATATTTGGTTAATAAAAAACATGTAAGTAAATTATTTCAACACTGAAACTTATGAAATCGATAGTCATATATTATTATTATACCAATATGACATGAAAGCCCATACATATGACATCAGCACCAATAGAAAGGACATCCATATCCATACCAATAACAACAGAACTCATACAAACTACATCAACTTTCAAACATATGACATCACAAACCATACATATGAAATTCACAGTTCCAGTTCCCCAAGCTTGCCTTATATTTCTACTCACGTTCCAGGTTCACTATAGGTCATAGGTCAGCCCATGCAAATTAAACCCATCTTTTAGAACAGGAATGGGCAACCAGCGGTGGTATGGGTGAATAAATGCGGCTTCTTTACCTACCAAGGCTTTCAAAAACCAATCTAATAAAACGTGCACGTTCTTAAGTTAAAATTATGTCGAAATGATGGAAATATGAATCTTATTTAATGAAAACCAATGAGAATAGAAAGCTAAGAAAATATCAGAAAATGATTTAATCAGACTTTCGTACAGACTGTCAAAGTGATGCGGATTCCCTGAGAAATATAACAGGAGCTTTTGTTTCGACATATTCTTTTATATTTAACAAAATCTCTTTAAAAAAAGACTTCGCTTCTGGGAACTGAGCCCTAGTCAATCAGGTCATATTACCAAAGTGCCATATTCTCAACCAATGACATGACATGAATTTTATGTCATGTGAATGCAGCTATCTTCAAATTATCAGATATGCCGTTAAGCCAATAAAATAATAATTAACTTCATCCAATTAATTATTGTCGTTTATCCAAATAAAAACGACATACATTTATTAAATAATTGCGTTTATCCAGAAAATAATGACCTTAAATAATAACATTTTTCATAATAAATAACTGCGTAAGTTATTGAAATAAAGACATTATCCAATCAAACAAGCATAGCATCCATTCTCCACCAATCACGAGTGCTTTGTTGACGATCGGATGATGGATAGGACTTATTTCATTGAATTATGTATTGGATATCCTATGTTAACCTGTGAGATGTCATATACACTATGTTCATATAAAAAATTAGCATCAATTAAATCATTAATTAATTATCTTTTTGTTTTATTGATATTTTCGTAGTGTGATAAATTTAGGTTCAAATAGAAATCTAAGACACATTTGGCTGAAAACAGACACATCTCAGGCCCTAAACACACACGCACACACATTTTCCTTGTCGGATATTATAATTATATATTGGCTCTTCTGACAAAAATAGTTGTCGGCCCTTGTCTTAACCCCTAACATCACTCTTAATTTCCTCCCCTGGCAGCCACTTGAGGTAGCACATTATTAATTTTATTGTTACAGAATTCGGCGCTACGAGTTTTTTTAATGGGCCATGAGGATTTCAGGTGTGTTAAATGGGAGGTAACTAATTGGGGACAGCGTAATTATCTAACCCGGCGAGATGGACGGTGTAAAAGAGCATGTCAAACTTGTCTGGCAAATGTCCTCAGAGATGTACAAGACATGAGAGAAGATCGGTAGTTTTACCAGGGGCTCTTTAAACAATTTGCTGTAGCGCTGAGTTTTTAAGGAGTTGCGGGATGTTAGTTCTATGTTCTAAATGTACCGACCAATCAAATCTAATTTCTAACAATCAACACTGTGGATACTGGGGTATGGCGGATTAAAGGGGGGGGCCTCAACGGGCTAAAGTCAGGGCCCTCAACGATTTTAGGGCCCCAAACCTTAGAATATTTTTTAATAAAGGCGGACAAATGTTTGCATGAATAACTGAAAATATCATAAATTAATAAAATCGTATCTATTAATATGATAGGTATTCGGAACCGATAGTCTTAGTAATCGAAAAACCTGATTTGATAGGCTTAATAATGGAATATATTAAAGAATATTGTTTATATTCTTTAAATTAATAAATGGTTGTATGGAAGTGTGTATGCTTGTGGTGCAAGCGATGTAGGGATCTATTCCCAGTGGTGGATTTTTTTAATTTTTTTTTATTATTTTTTTATTATATATATATTTTTTATATTTTGTTGTCTTTTTACACTGATTTTAGGATACCGGCAAACAGTTATTTCTTCATATTCTGTTGTTTTTTTTTCATGAATAATCTTTTTGGCTGGGAAGGCCGATCCCGTAGTACAGACAAAGCATGAGTCATGAGCAATGAACCAATGGACTATTTAGTTACAGTCTTTTATATTACCAAACAGTGTAAATAAAATGACCCCTATGTCATTACAATAATAACATATTTGACGACTGTTACCTACACAAGTATTAAATCATTACCATAATTGACGACTGTTACAAACACAAGTATCAAATCATTAACATAATTTACGACTGTTACAAACACAAGTATTAAATCATTAACATAATTTACGACTGTTACAAACACAAGTATTAAATCATTAACATAATTTACGACTGTTACCCACACAAGTATTAAATCATTAACGTAATTTACGACTGTTACCTACACAAGTATTAAATCATTAACATAATTGACGACTGTTACCTACACAAGTATCAAATCATTAAAATATTGTAATTTATTTTCTGAAGATTGGCAGCTCAATAATATAACAATTCAACACGTTGTAAATTGATAATCAATATCTGCTTTCATTGAGTCTCCTTGATGTAATTAAACTAAGCTGGCAATACGGCCCAGTCTATAATTAGTCTGTCATTAGACTAATGACGGCGTTTAGCTTTGCCTCGATGCAATGACAGCAATTATTGACATTGACATCAAATGAGTTCAATGGGGTAGACAGTCGTCAATGTCTGATAGTTGGCCCGGAGGTCAAAGTTCAATTACACGGCAACAATCTATTGACAGTGGTTTTCACATTTGCATAATGCTTGTAAAAATGGCAATAAATTATCTTTGATATAACAGGCCAGCAATACGATTTCAACATTTTCAAGTTTATTTATTACCGGTGTATGGACGTTGTTTTTTCCTTCAAAGCGCCTTCATTATTCTGTTTCTTTATAACTATAAACTCAGATGGCAATACTTATCTACACACAATAAAAGGCTAACCTTTACATGGCTTGTTCTGTTACATCTAGTGTAACTGATTTCATGAGTTAATATTTTTTATTTACTTCAAGGTGTGATTCCATCTAATTAATGTTTAATGAGTTCATATTTTCGTCTACCCCCAGGTATGGTTTCAGAACAGACGAGCGAAATGGAGAAGACAAGAAAAAATCGAATACCTCAAAATCCCTGAAAGCCTGACAGTCCCTACACTTCCCAGCCTTACAACTCCCGTGTCACTGGGGTCTTCTTCATTGCCCCTGGACCCCTGGTTGACCCCACCCATCGTCAGCATGGGGGGTGAAATGACGTCACCGTCGTTAACATCCTTCTCCTCGTCTGGGATGGGAGCTCCGGCATCCATGACGTATT
The DNA here is from genome assembly GCA_944989445.1 of Ampullaceana balthica. NCBI lineage: Eukaryota > Metazoa > Mollusca > Gastropoda > Lymnaeidae > Ampullaceana > Ampullaceana balthica. Next base: position 622,333 of record CALYLW010000222.1, read on the forward strand.
CGGAGTACCTTCCATCATCCATGACGTCACACTGCGGCAGCCTGACGTCACAGTTTCATGGCCTATCAGGTGTGTTCAGTCCATTTCATGCTAAGCGGTCTAGAAGCCATGACAGAGTGTGTCATTTGGGAGATCGGAGCACAAGCATTACGTCACTGCGCGTGCTAGCACGGGAGCACTTGGAGACTTTAGAAAGAAAGTTGGACGGAAGTTTCTTATGATGCTGATGTTTTGGCCAGGGTGTTAGAGATTATGAAATCTTCATCTTTGGCCAGGGTGTAGAGACTATAATGACATCTGCATCTTTGGCCAGGGTGTTAGAGATTAAAATGGCATCTGCATCATACACGTTTCAGGTTTAAAACCATTTCCTGGCTCGTCTTGGCCCCTCCGACCGTCAATATAATGACATGTCATCATTAAGTTGTCATACCATCTGTATATTGACATGTTATTTGTTTATGGACAGATCATCTGTATCTTGAAATGACATCATTAATTGACATGTCATCGGTATATTTACACTTCCTCAGTATATTGACGTAGCGTCAGTATGTTTCATTTAGCACAACTTATTTATGTTCGACAGATGGATGTGTGTCACTCCAGTCTTACAATGAGACAAATCAAGAGATCGAATCGTGTCATTAAGGTTAACACCTAAGGAATTACGCCAACTGAACACTATCTGACCCAAGAACTCTGCCATATTTGAGCTTTTTTGTTTAATTACCTTTTAAAATTATGTAATAATTGTAAGTGTATCAATAAAACTGTCTCATGAAATAAGAATGTTGTCTCATTTCGTTATAAGATTGTTCTCAGTTATTACCTTATTAGGAATATCTTATTGTGAAATCAACTTCTTTTAACCTATAGTAATTTTTATTTTATCTGAGATATCTGAGAATATAACATTAGAAGTCAAATATTATCTATTTTTAGTAGGGCTGCGAAAATTAACGATTAATTAATCGATAAACCGTTAAAAAATTTGAATCGATTAAAATTAATTTGATCAATTAAAATTCGATTAAAATTTAAGAAAATATATATAACATTTTTTTCACATGTATTAATAATTTATATTTTTTATTACTTGCATACTTTTTCCTATTTATTTAGACGTGCATACGTAAACAAAAGGGTTTTTATTCCTTTTTTCTTGCATAGCAGAACAAATTTGCTGTGTTACGTCACAAAATTTGTGAGCCATTTAATTACCTTGACTTAACCGATTTCGCAAAATAATAAATCGTGACTGAACGGAATCTATATAAGCGTTATAAAGATATAATAATTTATAAAAAATTAATCGTTTAATCATATCAAATAATTTTTTTCCCGACTAATCGATCAAAAAAAATTAAATCAGTAATCCAATAGTGGGTTAGATAGAGGTGAATAATAGGGAAGTAATTCAGCCACTAAATGATTGAATACATTGATCTAGAGCAGGGATCCCCAACTTTTTAGCCACGATCAATAGTGTACAGGACCTTATAGTGACATGAAACTGACATTTGTTTCACATGAGTAAGCCCAAAAAGACCCGCCCCATGTACGTTGATATTGGTCCTCCACACAAAACACAAGCCCACTGTTTAGAGCAGTGGTTCTCAACCTTTTGAGATTCAAGGGCCACTTGGAAAAGGTGTGTCTTAGCCGCGGACCACTACTGAAAATTTTGCTACTGCCGTGCTAGAAATGTATATGTCATCTGTCATTACAACATTAATTATGGAATGAATGGATCATTATCAAAATCAAATGATGATGATTTTGTCTTTAATTCCTCTTTAACACTTGTCACTAACAGTATCCAAAAATCGTGCTCTTTAAGCGTTTTCATTGACTTTGGTTGCTTGTCGTATGCAGGACTTCTGACTATTGAGTGAATGTTTTTGCGCATTAAATATTCCAATGGTTTTCTCCAAGCAGACATTAAGATTAGTGTTAAGATGTATTTGGACTTTTTCAGGTTCCAACGCTGCATTTGCAAGAATTTACGGGCATATTACACACTCTGGTCTCATATTACACACTGTGGTCTCATCTTATCTTATCTTATCTATACAGACGCTCCTTCTATGCAGAAGATAGTTGCGTCCACAGACCATGAGAGATGATCTGTTGGCAAGTGATGCAGCATTCACAGGCCACGGCTTTGTGGGTTCCACGCATTACCCAGCCGCCTAACTACATGTAGTGTTAGGTACCCATTCAGAGCGGGGTGACTCAGGGACGCCCTAGGCCCCGGGAACAAACCCTTGCCTTCACACGGATTCGAACCCGTGACCATCGGTACGACAGTCCAGTGCGCTGCCACTCGACCACCGCGTCTCATATTACACACTCTGGTCTCATATTACACACTCTGGTCTCATATTACACACTCTGGTCTCATATTACACACTCTGGTCTCATATTACACACTCTGGTCTCATATTACACACTCTGGTCTCATATTACACACTCTGGTCTCATATTACACACTCTGGTCTCATATTACACACTCTGGTCTCATATTACACACTCTGGTCTCATATTACACACTCTGGTCTCATATTACACACTCTGGTCTCATATTACACACTCTGGTCTCATATTACACACTCTGGTCTCATATTACACACTCTGGTCTCATATTACACACTCTGGTCTCATATTACACACTCTGGTCTCATATTACACACTCTGGTCTCATATTACACACTCTGGTCTCATATTACACACTCTGGTCTCATTTACAACGACGTACATAAACTCAAAGCGCGAATATTCTTCATTATACAGTCGTATGGGAATTCGTCTTTTTTCACCGGAACTGCATTTGATTCAAACATAGTTTGTGAGGATGAGTCTGATGAATCATTTTTGTCCTTATGTTTGGTTACTTTCTTTATTAGAAATGCACCCGTGTGTTCAATCAATTTAATTAATTTATTACTTTAATAATTATAATATTAATTTCAGGCTAATTTACTCAATGGTTTCAAAAACTTTAATTCTGAATGTCAATATAACAACTAGGGTCTAGTGTGACAACATGTGATTTCCGGTATTAATAGCTAAAAGTAAACAGAATCAAAACAATATGTGTTGTAGCTATGCTATCGAGTGATTACAATTAATCAATATATTCAAAAAGTGTTAACATTTATACCTTTTCGTGTTTTTAATTTTTGTTAAATAATTAAATTTCATCCTTTGCTCGCCGACCACCAAGGACTTCCCCGCGTTAGAGGGTTTATGATGCAGCTCGTTAGGGGCCGTCCATAAAGTATATCACGCTTCAGAGGGGGGGGAGGGGGTATAAGAAAGTGTGACAGTTTGTGACAGGGTGGAGGGGGGGCATCCGGCCTTGTGTGACGTCACGCTGTTTTAGATTAAATTTGTATTATTTTTTTAATAAAAAACAACATTTTGGTTCGAAAGTGTGACGTACTTTAAGGGGGGGGGTCCGAGATGTGTGACAGTTTGTGTCAGGGGGGAGGGGGGGGGAGTTAAAAATGGTCAAAAATAGCGTGACGTACTTTATGGACGGCCCCTTACTGGAATAAACTTAAATTAAAATTATGTTTCTATGTATTACATAGGAAGCGTGTTCAAATGTGAAAGCAGCAATAAGTTATGAGTTAAACCAAAGCACCATTGCATAGACCACCGCGTTTAAAAATTAAATTAACCTTATCGGGGATATTCATTATTAATGTGTCTTGAAATTGTAAAAGACACCCGAATGCGACATTACAAATATCATAGAGTCACGTGATTACAGAGATTAATCCAATTACGTCAAAATTTTATTTAAAAATTAAAAACTACATATGTGTCACGTGAAAATTCACGAGTTTGACAGAAAAGAGAAAAGGGGAGCGAACTGGTATAAATAAGAAAGGAATGCGATTGTCATGAGGTCAAGGTAAGTCCAAGGTTCAGGCTAGTGTGTGTGGTCACTGAGTCGAGGCGGACACAGGAGGCTACATGAAGTGTGTAGTTGTGAGAGGGCAGATTGAGAAGTTGAATCATTAGAGTGGTGCTATTTAGAATTCTAGAGATCACAGTGGTGTATTGTAACATATGTGTATATATTAAATATTTCATGATTAAAGTGTGTTTTTCCTGACTTGAATTGTAATGAATTATTGAACGAGAGATGGTGAAGCCCACAAACACGAGAGATGGTGAAGCCCACAAACACGAGAGATGGTGAAGCCCACAAACACGAGAGATGGTGAAGCCCACAAACACGAGAGATGGTAAAGCCCACAAACACGAGAGATGGTGAAGCCCACAAACACGAGAGATGTTGAAGCCCATAAACACGAGAGATGGTGAAGCCCACAAACACGAGAGATGGTGAAGCCCACAAACACGAGAGATGGTGAAGCCCACAAACACGAGAGATGGTGAAGCCCACAAACACGAGAGATGGTGAAGCCCACAAACACGAGAGATGGTGAGGCCCACAAACACGAGAGATGGTGAAGCCCACAAACACGAGAGATGGTGAAGCCCACAAACACGAGAGATGGTGAAGCCCACAAACACGAGAGATGGTGAAGCCCACAAACACGAGAGATGGTGAAGCCCACAAACACGAGAGATGGTGAAGCCCACAAACACGAGAGATGGTGAAGCCCACAAACACGAGAGATAGTGAAGCCCACAAACACGAGAGATGGTGAAGCCCACAAACACGAGAGATGGTGAAGCCCACAAACACGAGAGAAAGCAAATCAGTCACAAGAAGATTGTGTGACAATATGTCTATATGGCATGTTAAACATTACGTAAAATTTAAGCAAACAATTTTGGAATTCTAATTTTGTTATAGCCAAAATTAAATATTTTATAGACACATTATTAGAGATAAAATTTCTGAAGGACATATATTTAGATAGATTAGATTAGATTTCGGATGACGAAATCAGATCACATCACAGCAGCTCTTATAGATCTTGATTGGCTTCCTACCACTGACATACAACTGGGTGGATCTCCTTGGAAACACTGATTTAACACGGCCATTTAAACGGCTGCTTTCCTCTTTACAATTCCTTCTGAAAACCTAGTGCGTTGGACACAGAAAGAAGTCCCTCAAAGTGCGCTACCTTGAAGTGATTTCACCGAATTTACGGAAAAGTTTTTTGTGTTCTCTGAGGAATATAACGGCGGCAAAAAATTGTTGAGAATCATTTACAGACTTTTAAAAATAGTTTTGACCATCAGAGTACGTTAAAAATGTTAGAAAAGAGCTACAAAAGAGAATATCGTCATCATCTCTATCAACATCATCATCTTTATCGTCATCATCAGCTAATTTTAATTATCTTAATAAGGGTAACCGTTACATTTTTTTCCTTTATTTTGGGAACATATTCGTGAACAGGTTGAGGGGGGAGAGAGGAGAAGTTGTTGTTTTTTTATTATAAGAACTTAGAGCAATAACCATAAAAAATTGAATGGTTAAAACTGTACAATGAGCATTGCAGAAATGTTTGAAATCGGAATTCAATCACATGTTTTAATATATTAAAGGAAACCCATTTTAACATAAAGCAATAAATATTCATCATTCTTAGTCCACATAAAGTAACAATTTCATGTAATGACTACGCTTTAAAAAAATATCTTGCATAACTTTTCACCAGAAGAAATAACAATCCAATTTGGGCCCTTTCATTTTAAAATTTAAATCATGTCATTTTATGCTTTTAATTTGAGCACAGGTCATGGTTGTAAATTTACTGCATACAATTTTTAAAGTATTTATTTTAAGCCCACCGTAGTGCTTTTGTGACGTCAACTTGAAGCAGGATAATGAATGTACTAAGAGGTTGATAGAAATGTCTTAGGTTATTTTTAATAGCATATATATATTTTGTAACAAATAACTATTTAGTAACGATTAAACATTACAAGACATATAACACATAGCTATTTAATATTTTTAAACAAGAAAATATATTTAACACATAGAACTAACTATTTAGTATTGAGTAATAATTAACTATTTCTAAATTAAAGAAATAACTATTTAGTAAAACATTAAACATTTTTTATTTTAAAAAAACAAAAAATTTAACACACAACGATTTAGTAACAATGAAACATTAAAAACATTTAACACTTAACTATTTAGTAACAAAATATTACAAAATATTTCACACATAACTATTTTGTAACAATTACACATTGCACAAGTTTTTACACATTGCTATTTAGAAACAATGAAATATTACAAAACATTTAACACGGGGTATTTAGTAAAAAAATTAAACATTTAACACATAACTATTTAGTAACAATTAAAATTTAACACATAACTATTTAGTAACATTTAAACATCGCAAATCATTTAACAAATTAGTATTTAGTAAATTTTATTACCAAGCAGTTAACACAATACTATTAGTAATAATAAAACGTTACAAAACATGTAATACATTTTTAACAATAAACCATTGCAAAACTTAACACATATATATATTTAGAAAAAATAAAACATTACAAAACCAGTTCAGCGTACACTTAAGCTACATTTATTATATGTCAAACATTCCAGTGCAGAATGATTCAAAATGAGTTATACATCGAGATAAACCCTAATACATTAGATAGATAAACACTACAGATAAACCTTAATAGATAAACCACAATAGAAAAACCCTAATAGTTAGAAAAACCCTAACAGATAAGTCCTAATAGATAAACCCTAATAGATAAACCTGAATAGATAAACCCTAATAGTTAGAAAAACCCTAATAGAAAAACCATAATAGTTAGAAAAACCCTAATAGTTAGAAAAACCCTAATAGTTAGAAAAACCCTAATAGTTAGAAAAACCCTAACAGTTAAGGCCTAATAGATAAACCCTAATAGTTAGAAAAACCCTAACAGTTAAGGCCTAATAGATAAACCCAAATAGAGAAACCCTAATAGACCCAACTTAATCGATTCAGTTTTTGGTTAGAAGACCACTGCTCTCCGTCCTATACCATACCTGGTTACACTTTATTCTACCTCGGCATATTATTACCATGGACTTCTTTACTCTCCCCTCTCCCTAGAAAACTGACTGATCAAATAGTCTTATTACTAGCAATGCTCTATAAGCCTTGAAACCTGAGTTTATCGTAAGACCTACTCATCACGAATTTGGTTATTTAGATATTTTGCCAGTTTTTCTCAAATAATCTGTCTTCAATAAAAGCCAGTACACTCCAACAATGGTGTAATGTTATTTTCAGGTGTGGCTTGTTTTGGAAGAAGATGGTGAAAGCTAACCGTACCAAGGTTCTACAATGGCATGTTAATCCACTGCTAGTGTTGGCTACTGTGATGAACACATGATATCACAAGCAATTTCAAATGTTTTAACTGTATACTTCGGTGTAGCAAATTTTAAAAGGGAAATAAATCATAATTTAAAAATGAAGGAAACAAACTATTTATGGATTAATTCCCTTTTATAAAAAAATTTCGCTTCCTAAACTTCGATTTAACAAAATTTTATTGTCATAAATAAGTTGAATAATAATTAATTTTTTGCGTCTGTTGAAAAAATATTGCATGTATAAAGATTTTATAAGGCGATCAGATGCTTAATTAATTTTTTACATGGTTTTATTTATCATCGTATCTTAAGAGCCAACTCTCAATATAATTAGGATCCTGGACTAACAGAGGAAACATGAAAAAATGGCAACATGGACTGCATGGGCAACACGGAAAACAAGGACAACATGGACAGCATGGGCAACATGGACAACATGTACATAACTAAAGAAGAAACAATAATAATCATCATTATGGCTGCTATGCCACTGTATTAAGGAGAATCGATTGTTTCTTGTCCAAATAATTAAGACAACAGAGATTCATTTAAAGTTATAATTCCCATGTTATTCTATATATATCAATAGCGTTCTTCCAGGTTACGAACCCAATCTCATTAAAATTTACTAAGAAATATAAACTTAATTAAGAAAACATGTTCAATCGTGGCACTAGAAACTTTTGAACAATGTAATTAATATTATTAGGGGTGGTACTGATTTTTAAGGGCGTTGTAAAAATTCTTCATATCATGCCTGTCAGCATATTGTTGAATCTCATCAGCTTTCTTGTTTAGCCATGAGTCTCGCATCCAGCGAAGTTTTTTGTTGTATGATGCGGCGTATGCTATTATATGAGTCCGTTACGGTTGAAGACCTGGGATTGTTGATGTGTCTTTTGTGGAGTTGATGTTTCTCTGCCAACATTTGCTTGATTTCGTCGCAATTGTCATCGAACCAGTCTTGGTGCTTTCTCGTCGCGGGTCCAAGGATTTGGGAGGCTGTGCTGTAGATTAGATCTCTAAAGTTCGTCCAAACAGTCTCAAAGTACGTATTGTTTAGAGTGGTGGATCTCAGTTTGCCCTCCAGGGCTGTCTCCAGAGATTGTTTAGTACTTGCACAGTGAACTCAAGAATCTCAAAGGCCAGCGCAGCATTCGGCAGATTGCATGACAGTGTCTGGAACAGAAGGGGAATCAGCACCCAAACAAAACTAAAAGTATACAGAGCTGTAGTGCTCCCCACCTTATTATATGCATGTGAAACTTGGACTATATACCAACGCCATGCGAGGTTGCTGAACCACTTCCACACCAAAAGCCTTAGAAAAATTCTCAATATAAAATGGCAGGAAAAAGTTCCAGACACCGAAATATTAGCCAGGTCAGGACTCCCCAGCAACCACACTAGCCTCATGGAAAGCCAACTACGCTGGGCGGGGCATCTAGTGCGCATGCCCGACCATCGCCTCCCCAAGAGGCTCTTCTATGGTGAGCTTACTGAAGGATATAGAGCACGTGGAGGTCCACGTAAGCGCTACAAGGATGCACTTAAAACTGCTCTGAAGGCTTTGGACATCGGACACGACTCCTGGGAAGCAGCAGCCAGTAACCGAGCCCACTGGCGCTCTATGATATGGAATGGCGCAGCTGTCTGTGAAGTTAATAGACAACAGGCTGCCAAGTTAAAACGTCAAGCCAGAAAGGAACGTATCCAAAACCCTCCTGAAGGGATCGCATCCATCTCTTGTCCGACATGCGGACGCATTTTTCGTGCCAAAATAGGGTTAATAAATCACCAGAGGACACATGTGGCGGTCCAGCAAATATGATGAGAGTGGTTATCGTCGACCACGACGGACGAACAACACTGATTTAAAAAAAAACTGTTCGATTAATCGGGAAAAATGTAATCTATTAATCGATTATTTTCTATTAATAATATTTCTATAACGCATTTGTAGATCCCATAAAGTCACGATTCATGATTTCGCGAAATTGGTTAAGTCACCGTAATTCCATGGCTCCCAAGTATTGGCTGGTGCGAACATGATTGTCAAACCATACCTCATCCTAATATTAGTAATATTAGTCCGGCTGCCTCCAATTCAGATTTATGAACAACACATTCAGGAGATACGCATTTCATGCTATTTTGAAATAAAACTAATTCTAATGTTTCACAAAAATTTTTAAAATTATTTTTAAAGCTATTTAAATTCTATTAAAAAAATAAATAAATAGATTAGAAAAAAAAATAATTAAAAAATTAAATGTGTGACATCACACATGCCCTGACCCCCCCCCCTCGTCGCAAACTGTCACACTTTCTTACATCCCCCCCCCCTCGGAGCGTGACGCACTTTATGAACTCAAGTTGTTTAATATCAGGACATGAAATGTTGCGACAAAGCACAAAGCTCATATTTCAACGTTTTACCTTCAAGATTCTCTCCCTCCTCCAATCCCAATCAACCAAACAGTTGATGGACTCAAAGCTTCAGAAAGAACAGATTCTCATAAATGTCCTTCCTTGTTTGTAGCACAAACTCTCAAATTTGATGACATTATGCCGAGATCAACAGGAGTTTTCAAAGTACAACCATATGATTACCAGCTTATTTGATCGGCTTTGCAAAGTAGGTAACTTATATTTTTCCTCACAAACAATGTTGAAAAAACATACAGGACAACACAGAGCTCGGGCTCAGGAGAATGTTCCCACCCAAACTATTCAAGAATCAACTCAGATAAAACTCATCCGTCCTTGAGAATCGCTTTTAGAAGGCAAAGAGAACCTATGGCAGTTATTGCCAGAAGAGAAAATGCACATACAGAGGCTGTTGAGTGGCTAGATGAGGACGAGTTGATCTGTCTGCAATTATCCTTCCAGGAAACGATGATGGTGAAAGATTGATGTCAGTCGTAACTATGGATGAAAACTTTACTTCACCGCTGTAAGATAATGTCCAGTGAATATTTTTGAATGAAACATAATTCATAGGACCCTAATAAACAGATTCAATATAGCACAAGAGTTGGTCACATAATTTGTCAATCTAGTATTTTTTTAGTCATATTGTTTTGTTTCCTTTTTTATTATTTAATAATTGGTTGAGGTCAAGCTTCGCTAATCTACTTCTTATCCTGTGTAAATAGAATGCCTAATCGGAAGATTATCTAAAACTTGACCTCACCTATTGTAAATGAAAAGGTAGCAGATAAATGATGTCTATTATATAATTGTCAAGTCTAATTTTTGAAATTTTAGTTTTCAAATTCGATCTAGATTGAGTTACTGTTTCATTGAATAACTGTGACAACTGTTGAAAATTAACTATTCTACTATTAAATTCATTTTAATAATCTGATAGTGAACGGGATTTAGGCTCCAGCTCCGGCAATTACGGAATCCGGCTTTTTTTTTAAAAATCGGGCTCCGGCTTCGGCTCCGGCAGGTTTCACTTCATAAATCCGGCTGGGGGTAGATTCCTAATTTATATATATATACTCATAATGGCTCCGGCAAATCAGGAATCCGGCCATTATAAGAAATCTGATTCTGGCTCCAACCGGATTTCACTTCATAAATCCGGCCAAATTCAGCTCCGGCCGGATTTCAAAATTTTGACTCCTTTATATCCCTAATTTTAAGTGGAAAAATTATATTTTAATACAGTTTAATAGTGAAGTGTAATTTAAGTATTAAATGTAATATTTTAATTAGGTGTTAATTTTTTAAAAATTCCAAAGTGTGACGTACTTTAGGGGGGGGGGTCCCAAGATTTGTGACAGTTATTGACAGGGGGAGGGGGTGGTAAAAATTGTCAAAAATAGCGTGACCTACTTTATGGACGGTCCTTAACCCTAACTAAGACGGGAGGACATATTTCAAAGCTTTGAGAAAAGGGAATGAATTTCTTTGACATTTATCGATCAACTAGCAAAATACCCGCGCTCTGCTGCAGAAGTTAGGATTTTAGTAAGCGTTGAAAACCCGTTTCACACCAATTCAAAACACCAATTGATTTCAGTCTGGATCATGATGGATATACTTTTTTGTCAATATGTGTCAAGGTCTAGTAAAATAAAACGGGTACTAAAATAACAATGCGCGCTCCCGTGCAAAATGGATGCAGGATGTGCATATCTCATAAGGTCTGAGGATTTCAATCTAGGTCATGATAGAGATAAGTGTCTATCTTTATTTAAATTATTTAAAATCTAAAGGTAACAAAGCTTTAAATGTTTACCCAAAAAAATTATTTTGGGTCCCGGCCCGAAGGAAAAGACGTTAGAAGTTCATTACCCTACATAATTTTAATTTTTTCAATTTAAAATTTGGTCAATAGTTCATCCACATACCCAGTAGCCAGCTTTAATTACCTTTTATATAAATAATGTTAAAATGGCATACGGGCCCCCAGCCCCGAATAAGTGGTGTTTTAAAACTTTTACTTTTAATGCCAGAAACCTTCGCTGGAGCGTACCCAAAAACTTCCTAAAGTTTTAGGGCCTTGGGATGAATAAAATGCATTTACTATTAATACGTCTTTTTAAAAAAATAAAATAAGGGCCTGGGCCCTATCAGTATAATATGTATAGTTCCAAACAACAGCTTATTTCAATTTGGATTATGATGAATATATTTGTCAGTCAACATTTATTTTAAAAATCGAGTGAAATCGAATGGTAAAAATGTCTTAAACGTTTACGAAAAAGAGAGTATGGGCCCTCGGCTACAAAAGATTGAAAAAATATAATTTTTATTCCCGAACAAATTTTAATATAGGCCATCAAGATACAAAATCTTCCAAGTTTTGTAAAAAAAAACATTTACACAGTATCCAAAGTTTTTTTATTTGTAACTTAGCTCATATAAGGTGAAAAAACTACATTTTTTTTCCGGGCCCCCAGTGAGTGATAATTAAACTAAAAAAATTCGCCTGTTACCTTCCCGGAGTGTACTCAACAACTTCCCAAAATTTCATGCTACACGGGAAGTTGGAGAATTTGTGATGATTTACTTTTTTATATAAGAAAAACAAATTTGGGCCCCCGGCCCCCAGTGAGTGACAATTTAAATATTTTGTTCGCCCATACCATCGCCATAGTTTACACAACAGTTTCCAAAAGTTTCATGCTTTACCTACACGGGAAATTGGAGAATTAGTGATGAGTCAGTTTTTATATAAGAAAAAATACATTTGGGCCCCCCTCAGTGAGTGATAATTTAAATATTTTGGTTGCATGCTACCATCACAGAAGGACACTCAACAACTTCCCAAAGTTTCATGTTTCTACCTACACTGGAAAAGGGAGAATAAGGTGATTATCAGTATAAGGAAAAAAAGCGTTTTCGGGCCCCCGGCCCCCAAGAGTGTGAATTTTAAAATTATTTTTCGATATTTTTCGTTGTGAGAGGGTACTCAACAACTTCCCAAAGTTTCATGCTTCTACCTACACGGGAAGTTGGAGAATTAGTTATGAGTTAGTCAGTGAGTCAGGGCTTTGCCTTTTATTAGTATCGAGTATAGATTATAAATCATAATTATTTATTTCTAATGATATTACTACTAAATTTTAATAGCTATTAATTTGCTACTTTTAATTTAAGTTTATATTTTCTCTGTCGCGCGAAAGCATGAGTATTTAAATGTGCATTAGTAGTAGCTACTTCAATAATCAATAATGCGTATTATATTGAACATAATTAATACTTCAGTAATCAATAATCAAAAGGAAGCGACAAAGCTCACCATAGCATAGACTAAAAAGAATAAAATAAATAGAGATTTTAAAAAAATTAAAGCTACGTTTTTATAAGTTGACTAAAAAGAAGAAAATAATTTAAAACTTATAAGTTCAAGTATTTTCATCTAATATGACTAAAAACGTGGGGCGGGTGCCTATGAGGTTTAACATATGCAGTTCACTCATTCTCTCACTTATAGATCACTCTTTTGCCTTCTAAATTATAAATCTTTAATTTTTCTACCAAACACCAGTGCATACTTTTTAAAAAATTGTTTGTTTTCCTTATTTCTTGCTTTGCATAATGAAAATGCAGTGTTACGTCACAAAATTTTGGAGCCATGAAATTACCACGACTTAACCGAATTTCGCGAAATAATACATCGTGACTTAACAGGATCAAAATTTGCGTTATAAAAATATAATTAATTGAAATTAATCTATTAATTTAAAAAATTTTGTTTAATCAGTAACATCGCTAATTAATAGATATAATACAACAAAACTAAACAATAGTCTAAGATCGGGACGCGGTGGTCGAGTGGCAGCGCACTGGACTGTCGTACCGATGGTCACGGGTTCGAATCCGTGTGAAGGCAAGGGTTTGTTCCCGGGGCCTAGGGCGTCCCTGAGTCACCCCGCTCCGAATGGGTACCTAACACTACATGTAGTTAGGCGGCTGGGTAATGCGTGGAACCCACAAAGCCGTGGCCTGTGAATGCTGCATCACTTGCCAACAGATCATCTGTCATGGTCTGTGGACGCAACTATCTACTGCATAGAAGGAGCGTCTGTATAGATAAGATAAGATCACCTGGAGTTTTTTTGAGGTTTAAAATGTATATTATATTTTTATTTACATTATGAAATTGTAATCAAATATTTTTTTAAATCACTGATTTTATAGTATACTAGTTTGTGCTGCTGCGTATTATATGGGAAATAGACTCATAAAAAAGATTTGGTACGTTGGCTCCACATGGAATTAACCAAATTCATAATTTTACTTAACTGCAGAATCTTTTTTCCGTTGTGGTTTTTACTGTAACTTTGGATACTTCCCCCTTTTTCCTATATCCTGTGTCCATGTTTGTTTTTGTTTTTCCTTTTTTTTAAATTTAACATAAATATTTTAAAATGCAATATGTTTTAAGAATGTTATTATTACTTATGTAAGTATTGTAAGAATGTATTTTATGTTGTACTGGTGAAGGCATTAGCCGAAACGTTTACTGTCGTGTCAGTCTAAAAATAAAGCTCAAATTTATTGTTTTCATTGCACAATTTGTGTATTTTGTATTTTATTTAAAAGTTAAAAGCTTTATTGCAGTCCCATTCTATATGATGCATTATATTAAACACGATTTACGAGACATAACTAAAATTATGTATTTTTGGATTGTCTTGCGCTGCGTATTATAATGAACATTCTTTTAGTTATGTCTTGTACATAAAGGATTTATAGTCAAAATCTTGTTTTTTACGTTTTTTTTTATGTGTTCGTTCTTGCAAATGGACAAAGAAGTGATTTCATCCTAAGATCTATCCAATTGATGTATTAGATTATTTTTGCGTTGTATTTATCAAACCAGGAAAAACAACAATTAGAACTTCTATTTTGTGTATCTTTTCTTTGATAGATCGATCCCATACAGAAGATGCATTTTCTTTCATATGTCTGAACAATCTTCATGTAAGGATGCATTTTTAGGTGGTGCTTTTATGTAATATGTGAAATGAAATGTATAGGGTAAATCTCTTTGGACTTTGTAATTACATACTTCACTAAGATGTGGATTAATGGATTAATGGATTAATGGACGATATTTCATTCATCGTTACTACTCAAACTCTTTAGCATTTTGCATCTTTAGTTTGTATTAGCTGTTTTACATGAATGATGTAGTTTGAATTAATTTTTTTCTTCTTCTTGGATACTCAAAAGTCGATACAATTCTGGTTGGAAAGATATACTCCAAATAGTTTCCCATTTTCGAAATGCAGCTAGGTCTTTTTGTAAGAGTTCGCCATTTTTTTCTGACTCAATTTTTATAACGATTTTTGAATCATCAGGAAATAACCAAACTTTTCTACCTGATGAGATGCTGTTGGGTAAATCATTGGTGTTAATTAGGAAAAGTATATGAGTCCTTGGACAGTTCTTTGTGGAACTACTGAGATTCTGAGATTGCTAATTAGAATAAGGGAGCTAAGATTTTTGGAGGACGGGGAGCAATGATTGTTTCAGGATGGGACTGCTAAGATTGTTGGAGGATGGGGTTGCTAAGATTGTTGGAGGATGGGGTTGCTACGATTGTTGGAGGATGGGGTTGCTAAAATTGTTGGAGGATGGGGTTGCTAAGATTGTTGGAGGATGGGGTTGCTAAGATTGTTGGAGGATGGGGTTTCTAAGATTGTTGGAGGATGGGGTTGCTAAGATTGTTGGAGGATGGGGTTGCTAAGATTGTTGGAGGATGGGGTTGCTAAGATTGTTGGAGGATGGGGTTGCTAAGATTGTTGGAGGATGGGGCTGCTAAGATTGTTGGAGGATGGGGCTGCTAACATTATTGGAGGATGAACCTTACTTTATCCTTCTTGCATCTTTACTTTATTAAATTAAAATTTCCTCAGAAAACTTCAAATCGTAATGATTTTTAATGTTTAAATTTAATATGTTTCAATTGAACACAAGATATTTTATAAACCAAACGAATTTTTGAAGGCGTAATAAGAACCTCCCTGTATTTAGTTAATTTTTTTTGTTTCGTGGTGCGCAATTAAAGTCAAAATTTTGTCAAATTTCATATTTTTTAATCATTTATTTGTATTGTCCATTTAAAATTTTTTATATAGGTCTTCTATGACATAAACAATATATCTATTGTTACTACATTTTTTTTGAGTAGTTACTTGTTTGTTGTTGTTTTTTTTGTCCCACCTAAAATTTAAGTGATAAGGAATGCACCCAGTGCCGTCTTTACACTAGTTTGGGCCCCCGGGCAAAGAAATAGTGTTGGGCCCCTCCCCCGCAGGAATAAAAAATAAATATACATAATATTTATAAAAACATATTCCCATGGGGCCGCCGGGGCCCCTATGCTCGTGAGCCCCCGGGCAAATGCCCAACGGGCCTATGCGTTAAGATGGCCCTAAATGCACCCTGGTAACTATGGCAACGGAAAGGGAATTACTGAGCTTTGAGGAAGCTTTCAAAGTAAATCCATCCAAATTTGTCAATGATTTCCAGACTGTGAACAACACACACAAATTAGGAACGGCAATCCAGTTGTTTAAAATTGCGTATGCCCGATTGCCTTTACATTATTGGGCAAAGCTCTGCTAGCAGTTTCATCAAATTTATGCCCGGTTTTTTTGCCACGCTCGAGCCCTAATCAGCCAATTTGCCTTGTGTGAAGAAAATAAGTTGACCAAACCCAATAATAGTTTGGCTCTTAAGGGAGACAATTCCGAATCATGTGCATTGCTGCCCCTGTAAAGAACAATTTTGTCTGAGTGTCCATGGGCTATTTAGGCGTAAATACTGGAGTTTTAATAAACAGCCAGTTAGCCAAATACAACACAGTTAAAATGAGTGGGAAATTGGGTGGTGCAGGGGTGGGGGAAGGAGATAGATTTGTTGGCAGAGGTGTACGCGGGTAAAGTAGGAAGTTGGATATGATTATAAGGTAAGATTGGAAATGTGGATAACTCAGAAGACTGTCTGTTTATGTGGATAGACTGGTTATGTGAGTCATCTGGTTATGTGGATAGACTGGTTATGTGAGTCATCTGGTTATGTGGATAGACTAGTTATGTGGGTAGACTGGGAATGTGGTTAAATTGGGTGTGTGGCTAGACTGGGGGTGTGGCTAGACTGGGGATGTAATTAGACTGGTTGGGATGTAGTTAGACTGGGGGTGTGGCTAGACTGAGGGTGTGGCTAGACTGGGGATGTAGTTAGACTGGCAATGTAGTTAGACTTGGGATGTAGTTAGATTGGGGTAGTTAGACTGGGGTAGTTAGACTGGGGATGTAGTAAGACTTGGGATGTAGTTAGACTGGGGATATAGTTAGAATGGGGATGTAGTTAGACTGGGGATGTGGTTAGACTGGGGATGTAGTTAGACTGGGGATGTAGCTAGACTGAGGATGTAGTTAGACCGGGGATATAGTTAGACTGGGGATGTTGCTAGACTTGGGATGCGGTTAGACTGTTGTATGGTGAGCTAGGCTGAGGTTTGATTAGGACTGTTGTCAGATAAGGACATAGGATATGTGTTTAAGGGCAAACAACCGAGTGAAAGAATTGGGCAAGATATTAAACGGCGTAACGATGCGTTGTTCTCTCCATTTCTTTTTAAGATTATACATGTATAGTCTTTTTGTGAGGCTTCTATTGTGCTTGTATGATGTATCAATATAGAAAACATCCATTAAAAACAAAACATCATGGGGGCTTCTCTCCCTTTATCAAATATTTTGCCCATATTATTAATAACAAGAGTTGCCTATCTTGATCCAATGAACGCTCTCTGATGATCCAATGAGCCATTTTACTGCCGAATAGAAAATCGACTCACTTAGCATTGGATTGCCGCCATTAGGGTGCAAATATTGACAATTTAGCGACACATTACGCTTTAATCAAATGTGAGCAGCCGCCATAGCCGGCCCCGCCTCACTTCCGCCAGGGGCCACCACTCCAAGTCTAATACCGCTCTGGTCCACACTTCCTGGGCCCACACAGCCGGCAGCTTCGGTATTCATCTTATTTGGGGGCCGCGATATTAAATTTGTCACCGGGCGAGAGAGGCACCGACTTATCAAGGTGGCGTGGGTTATGAAGTCTTTCTGAGGTTCGTTGTGTCATCGGATGATGCGCGGGATGTCCGCAATGTCATAGCATAGTGGGGACGGTAGCACTCATTTTTTTATATGAAAGTATTACTTAGAGTCAGGGAAAGAAAGTAGCTATTATTTGAAATGGAAAGGAAGTAGCCATTATAGGAAAATAGCATTAAATGTTAGAGAAATCAATAAAGTGTACGGGATAAGAGGCATTAAGGAGAAGAAAGTAACACTAGCTTGTAATAGAGCCTATACTAATGTAATTTTTGGAGTAAGAAAGTATAACCAATTGTTTGTTTTGTGTTGTTATTTTTTAGGAACACATATTGTTGAAAAAAAAACGTATCTAAAAGATTTAGTGAGTATAAAATACAGCGATAAATGTTTGGTGTATGAAAATTGTACCAGACACAAATATGGGATACAAAGAGGCCACTACATTTAAGAAATAAGTTAGCATCAATGTAAGCGAATGATTACTTTATTTTCGATAAACTTGACTTTTATTGCTTCCCTAGGCTATGTATCAAAGTTATGCTTGCATTCTTAGGAATAACAAAATTTAGATATCTAAATTTACTGTTTTTACTGTGTGGTTGTTTTTTTTTACTTGTTTGTTTAGTTTTAAAATCACATTAGTTTGCTACACTGTCAATTTTGTAGTTCCTTTGTTTCCTCATAGAAGTTTACAAATATTGTAAACCAATAAATTTGTGTATATGTGTTTGGGGCCGTCCATAAAGTAAGTAACGCTCCAGAGGGGGTGGGGGAAGGGGTGTAAGAAAGTGTGACCGTTTTTGACAGGGGGGAGGGGTGGGGGTCTAGTCATGTGTGACGTCACGGCGTTTTATATTAAATTTTAATTCTTTTGTTAATAAAAACCAACATTTTTGTACGATAGTTTGTCGTACTTAAGGGGGGGTGTCCGAGACTAGTGACAGTTTGTAACATGGGGGAGGGGGGAGCTAAAATGGTCAAAAATAGCGTGACATTCTTTATGGACGGCCCCTGTATATATTTATGAGTTTGCCCAGTATGTGTGATGGTTGCTAGTCATTGAGGTGGTCAGTAGCTACTGTGCGAATGTTTATTTGTTTTCAATATGGCCTAATGTTTTATTTCGGCAGCAACTTACTTTCCTAAATAATCCACTCCCTATTAAATTGAATGTGCTGTATGTAAAAAAAATAATAATAATAATAATAATAATTTGAGATCCTCTGGCCCAGAGCGACGTAAGCGCCCGTGCATCGCAGCACACACAAATTAAGGCATGGGTCCTCGTGCCAATAACCTGCTCGCGCCCTTAATACGGCGATAAGGAACTTTATTTTAATTACAGAACAAGTGGCGCCCCCTTACATTATTAAAGCATTCAAAATTGAATCTTCACTGAGCGCGACAATGGGCCCGGCCGTGACACACAATAGCCCGGAGCTGGGGGAGGGGTGGTGATTCCAATGATTAATAAAATCCAAGGACGCCTTGGGCTAGTACCAGGCCTTGGCGCCAAGTTTAGTCTAGACCCAAACAATAGGAACCTTGGCCAGGCGAGACATTTCCCATCTTAAAACCATTTTAAAAATGCGTTCTGTGCAACAGACATTCATTCAAAATATACACCGAGCGGTCAGTTCACATTGCTTTATTTACACATCTAGAATTTCTAAATAAAACTAAATAAGAACACTTGTGTCAAACTCAAGGCCGACGGGTCACATCCGGCCCGACCAAAAACTATGTCTGGCCCGCGAGATCTTGAATAGTGTACATTTGTAATTCGGCCCAAAAGATAATTTTAAGTTTTAAAAAATCTTATATGACCATAAATAATATAAAAGCCCAAATCAATCACTCACTGTTGGATGTACGAATGTGGAACTCTGAGGAACGATGTACAACAGTCTATAGCAGTTAAAAAATCGTGTGTTGATTAGCACTGTAAAAATATTTAATATGACGTCATTGTTTGATCTTATATTTTGAAATACAAGGTGTGCATCGGTGCGCAAGATGATTAAAAATTAATGATGCTGTAAAAAAAATATTATATGACGTCATTGTTTTAGCTCATATTTTAATTTTGGAAAAGGGAACAATGTAAAAAGAGGATTTGATATGGTTAATTGTAAAATACTTTGTGTACATTCCAGGAAGTTTAATATTTCGTATTTATCAAACAAGGATAAGTTACTTGGGCTTTTGACAAAAAACAAAGTGGGCGCTGTAGGCGCCCTACAACTCCTATTATTAAATACTTTGCGTACATTTCAGAAAGTTTAATATTTCGTATTTATAAAAAAAAGGACAAGTTAGTTGGGCTTTTGAAAAAAGCGGGCACCGTAGGCGCCCTAAAAAAAAGTGGGCGCCGCAGGCGCCCCGGCACAATCTAGTTCAATATAAAGTGCATATCAAAGTTACTATATAGCAGCTTTGTAGGCTATCCGAGAGCGTTCTTGTTTCGATCAGATTAAGTGAAAATAATAGTTGTGTATTGAGTGAATGTTCGTATTTATATTATCGTAGCCTGGTTCAGTTGATCTTTTTTGACTGACCTATTAGAAATGAAGAATCAACTACGTCTTGTTTACTGTTTGATACATCATTTCTCTTCTTCCATCTTGCATTTTGTTAAATACTTGTGCCCATCTTTCTTATTTTCGAACTGTTTTTTTTTCCAACTCTATTCAATAATTATTTGGTCCATGTTGTAGTCTATAAATCTAATACCTAATATATATATATATTAGGTATTAGGTATTAGGGCTGTTAACGATTAATATAAGTTTAATCGTTAACTTTTGAGAAATTAACGATTAATTAATCGTTAATTTCGATTAAAGCCAAAAACCAAAAATTAAAATTGATGATGTCATAAGTAACACTTATTGAACGTTCTTGTTGAAAATCTAAATAACACTGGAAAGTCTCCTTTATATTACCACGTTTTTATTAACTTGCTTTCGTTGGGCATTGTTTGTTTGTCCAAGATTTTTTCAAATCTTCCAACGTACAATTGAACCACTTCTGATGGTCCTAGAGATCTGAAAGTTTTACCACAGATAGATCTTGGATAACAATGCATTGTTTCAAAATTTCAGATCGATCAAATGTACTGTTATTAAATAATTGAACTTTTAAGTTTATCTATAGTCTATATAAAAGCATCTGTACCGTCGGCTTTTGTTGACATCCGTGAGTTCGCCCCGTGACCACATCACAATGTTTTTAAAACGTTGGGCGGGCGCTTGTGAGATGTTTGGTAAAATAAATAGAGGTATAAAAAATATTTTTAAAAACCAGGTTGTTATAAGTGGACTAAAAAGAATAAAATAAATAGAAGTAAAAAAAGAGATTTTTAAAAACCACGTTTTTAGAAGTGGACTAAAAAGAAGAAAATAATTTAAAACTTGTAAGTTCAAGTACTTCGATTTAATATGACTAAAAACGTGGGGTGGGTGTTTGGTATAAAAATTAAAGATTTCTAATTTAGAAGGCAAAAGAGAGATCTATAAGTGAGAGAATGAGTGAACCGCATATGTTAAACCTCATAAGCCCCGCCCCACGTTTTTAGTCATATTAAATCGAAGTACCTGAACTTACAAGTTTTAAATTATTTTCTTCTTTTTAGTCCGCTTCTAAAAACGTGGTTTTTAAAAATCTCTTTTTTACTTCTATTTATGTCATCTTTTAACTAACTACGCAAAAAGACAAATGTGTTGACATTATTTAGTTCAAATGATGAGCGGGTCTAATTGACAATATAACCAGCTGAGCTGAACAATCTTTCACATGGAACTGAGGTAACTGGTATGCACAAAACGTTCTTGGCAAGGAATGACATTAACGGATATCGGTGTTCATTAAGTTTCCACCATTGTAGAGGGTAAATGGATTCAGGAACTTTCATCTCCATTTTGTAACGCAGTAATTCATCTGAAGAGATGTTGTCATTTTGTGTCTCTGAGTCAGACTCCATTACTGCCATTAGCTTAATACGCTTTTCATTTGGTTTGATAAGTAAGTAGTCCATGGTAGGCAAATGATTTCTCACAATGGATACAATAAACTTTATCAACATTTTGAACATTCCCATGAGTCAATAGTTTAAAGCCAAAATGTTCGTGTAATCGTCGGGAAATTTGTTATTATTTATCGGCCGCTTTTTTTTTATTATTCTACTTTTTGACTTCCAATAATTTGTAAGTGATGGGTCGATTAATCGTTAAAAATTAATTTAATTGTTAACATTTTTTAACGTTTAATCGATCAATTAATCGTTAATTTCGGCAGCCCTATACTATATATATATATAAAATAATTTAAAGTCCTGTATTTATTTGTTCGGAAACATTTACTTTCGCATTAGTCCATTAAAAAATCTTTTTTTTGTTTTCATCACACAATTCTTTTTTGGTAACTTCTATTATATCTTAAACCATTGTCGCAGTCCAATTCTGTATGACTGTAGTAGGTCAGTAATAAGTAGGTCAGTAATAAGTAGGTCAGTAATAAGTAGGTCAGTAATAAGTAGGTCAGCAATAAGTAGGTCAGTTATAAGTAGGTCAGTAATAAGTGGGTCGGTAATAAGTAGGTCAGTACGTTTTAACAGCTCTATAGTCATTACTTAAATAACGGTTTAAAAATATGTTTTATAAAATCAGCAACAAAGATTTTTAGTATAGTGCTATTTTTACTTAATTAGATAAGAACCATGAGTTAAAATTTTAACGCTATTTCTTGTATACATTTTTAGACTCACAATTATTTTGAATTTAAAGACTGGAATTTGTGACTGGTTAATAACATTTTATTTAAAGATTTCAAATGAAGCGCATGATGTTACTACAGTGTTGTCCCTTTTTAGGAGTAAACATAAACAAACTTTAATGAGGTAGCTGGTTAGCACATTTATGCGTTTGCTTGTGTATTTAAGTCATCATAATTAATGAATTTCAGTTTCAAAACGTTTTGAAAACTTGAATTAACTTGTGAATCGTCCAAACAAACAACTTTACACATAGCCGTATATAATGACTTTAGTCAGCTTGGCTATTCTTCACATATATTACATTTTATTACATTAAATGACTTTAGTCAGCTGGGCTATTCTTCACATATATTACATTTTATTACATTAAATGACTTTACATGTTTAATCGTTCTTAAGTGTTTCCATTAACATCGTACTTCAAATATGTTGTTAACTTGTCAATAAAATCATGTTTCATAATGGTTGTAAGGTTGTCGATACAAGTATACTTAATACAATTTGTAATGTTGTAAATACAAACATACTTGATCTATATTGTAAAGTTGTCGATACAAGTATACTTAATACAATGTGTAATGTTATAAATACAAACATACTTGATCTATATTGTAAAGTTGTCGATACAAGTATACTTAATACAATTTGTAATGTTATAAATACAAACATACTTGATCTATATTGTAAAGTTGTCGATACAAGTATACTTAATATAATTTGTAATATTGTAAATACAAACATACTTGATCTATATTGTAAAGTTGTCGATACAAGTATACTTAATACAATTTGTAATGTTTTAAATAGAAACATACTTGATCTATATTGTAAAGTTGTCGATACAAGTATACTTAATACAATTTGTAATGTTGTAAATACAAACATACTTGATCTATATTGTAAAGTTGTCGATACAAGTATACTTAATACAATTTGTAATGTTGTAAATACAAACAGACTTGATCTATATTGTAAAGTTGTCAATACAATATACTTAGTACAAGTTGTAAAGTTGTAAATACAAACATTCTTCAAATATTCTGGAGGATGGCTACTACAATCATACGTAATAAAAAATGAAAAGTTTTCAATACAATCATACTTAATACAAGTTGTAAAGACAAACTTCAAATGTGTAGTAAAGTCTTCAATACAATCGTACAAGATGATTTAAAGCCGAAGGGAGAGTACCGAGTATAACATTATAGAAAAGGAAAAGTCACTCGTGACAACTCTTGATAAAAATAGTATTGTAGCAGATGGGCAGATTATCGGTGTTGTGTTCGATCCACTTAGACGGTTCTCTCCCATGTTTGTTCTAGGGACTAAATCAGTGGATGTAATTACGCGTTGAGTGCTGGCTAATTATGTCTAGACCCTCTCAACAGGAAGTCACGAGGTACTCTAAGGACTACACGATTGGCTGGATTAAAAGTGTCTTTGCCTATGTTTACAATCTCATATTGATATAAATAGGCTGTTAATTGGATGCAAATAGATCATAATTAAAAATGCATGGTCTATCTATAAACATGCTCTTAGGGTGTATTAAATGTGCTATTATTGTCTAAAATGTGTAATAGATTCTAAATGAGAAAAATAAACATACGACTTAGTAATATGTTTAACAGATTAATGTAATCCTAACTCAGGTACAGCGTAAACAAATTGTTCATCTGCACAAAATAAATTTAGCATTCTTACAGGGCGCAATCTTAAAGGGGTCACAAATTGCAGGGACCACAATATATAGGACCCACAACTTAAAGCGCCCACATCATACAGGGCCCACAATTTACTGAGCCCACTTCATACAGGGGCAACAACTTAGAGTGACCAGAACGTAAAGAGTCGTATACTTACAGGGAACAAACCAAAAATGGTCCAAAACTTACAGATTCCACAACTTTCAGGGATTACGCCATCTGGTCCCACAACTTTAAGGAAGAAAACTTACAGGGCCACAAGTTACATGGGCAGCAACTGAGGGGTAAAAACTGTTAAATGGGACACTACTTACATGAGCCTAAACTTTAAAGGGGCTATAACTTATAGTTTGTATGGAGCGTTTTGCAAATAAATTCAAGGATTTTATCAACTGATAATAAGAAAAATTATCATCAACTTGTAATTCAATTAAATGACACAAATTTAAATCAACAATAAAAGTAAGAAACAAAGACAGACACACTCAGACAGACAAACTCACACACGCTCACGTACACACTCTTACACACACACTTAGAGATTAGATTGATTCCCAAAAGGAAACATTGAAATCGACGATGGTTAAAAAACGTTGACAAATTTCCGACAGAAATATGTTTTACATCTGTATTTGATATTTCGATGATTGGAGATTTCTCTCAGGAAAGAAAATACTTGGGGTCAGATGAATAGAGGAGTTTGAGGTTAGGGTCTAAGGGTCCAGAGACGGGGCGAGGAAGGCGAGTAATCCCAAGAATTGCGTGTGTGTGTGTTGGGGGGGGGGTCATAGCTTGCGTGTGAAGGATAGGAACCGGCTTCAGATGACATTTACTCAAGGGCCGTGACTCCACTCCCGGCAAACTGTAGCGACGATCACTCAACTTGAATTTCCCAGCACAAATTACTCCCCCTTTCTCCGGCAATAAAGCCAGAACACATTCCAAATCATTTTTCTATGCGATCGAAATTAGGTGGAATTGCATGAAATTCTCCAGTAAAGAAGGGGAACATCTGACGTAAAGGACGCGGAATAAAGAAAAGGAGAAAAGCCGGCTGGGGTCGATGTTAATAGGCGTGTTTGGCCCTCAGCTTGGTTTCGGGCGGTACGGTTTCCGCTATGGCGGACGGCACGAGAGTCAAAATGGCTGGGCAAGGGGAACCACCCCTTGTCATTGGCTCGTTAGCTCAATTGAGCCAATGTAGTTGGCCCATTCCCCAATATTTATACAGAGATTTGCAAATTTGAGGCCAATAATGATGGCAACCGCCGGGCGAGATAACGCGAGATTCCTTGATTACTTGCCCATTATATGACATAAATGGCTTTCTAACTTCATTTCGCGGCTTGCGCCTGCGCTAGTAATTCATTTAACTCACAGAGTCGGTGCGCTCTCGTCCCTCTCCTTTAACAAAACGGTTTTATTTAATCTTACTTCTCTGTCGCTTTCCATCTCTAACAAGACTCGCTCCCACCCGCACCCTTCTCATCACCGTAATATTTCTTCAGTTCTCTCCCTTCTAATCATTTCTTTCATTCATTCCTGACTTGATATCTCTCACTGAGTCTATGTCCATCTCTCACTGAGTCTATGTCCGTCTCTCACTGACTCTATGTCCGTCTCTCATCGACTCTATGTCCATATATTACAGAGTCTATGTCCATCTCTCACTGAGTCTATGTCCATCTCTCACTGACTCAATGTCCATCTCTCACTGACTCTATGTCCATCTCTCACCGACTCAATGTCCATCTCTCACTGAATCTATGTCCATCTCTCACTAACTCAATGTCCATCTCTCACTGACTCTATGTCCATCTCTCACTGACTCAATGTCCATCTCTCATTGACTCTATGTCCATCTCTCACTGACTCTATGTCCATCTCTCACTAACTCAATGTCCATCTCTCATTGACTCAATGTCCATCTCTCACTGACTCTATGTCCATCTCTCACTGAGTCTATGTCCATCTCTCACTGAGTCTATGTCCATCTCTCACTGACTCTATGTCCATCTCTCACTGACTCTATGTCCATCTCTCACTGAGTCTATGTCCATCTCTCACTGAGTCTATGTCCATCTCTCACTGAGTCTATGTCCATCTCTCACTGACTCTATGTCCATCTCTCACTGAGTCTATGTCCATCTCTCACTGAGTCTATGTCCATCTCTCACTGAGTCTATGTCCATCTCTCACTGAGTCTATGTCCATCTCTCACTGACTCTATGTCCATCTCTCACCGACTCAATGTCCATCTCTCACTGAATCTATGTCCATCTCTCACTAACTCAATGTCCATCTCTCACTGAGTCTATGTCTATCTCTCACTAACTCAATGTCCATCTCTCATTGACTCAATGTCCATCTCTCACTGACTCTATGTCCATCTCTCACTGAGTCTATGTCCATCTCTCACTAACTCAATGTCCATCTCTCATTGACTCAATGTCCATCTCTCACTGACTCTATGTCCATCTCTCACTGAGTCTATGTCCATCTCTCACTAACTCAATGTCCATCTCTCATTGACTCAATGTCCATCTCTCACTGACTCTATGTCCATCTCTCACTGACTCTATGTCCATCTCTCATTGACTCTATGTCCATCTCTCACTGACTCTATGTCCATCTCTCACTAACTCTATGTCCATCTCTCACTAACTCTATGTCCATCTCTCACTGACTCTATGTCCATCTCTCACTGACTCAATGTCCATCTCTCACTAACTCTATGTCCATCTCTCACTGACTCAATGTCCATCTCTCACTGACTCAATGTCCATCTCTCACTAACTCTATGTCCATCTCTCACTGACTCAATGTCCATCTCTCACTAACTCTATGTCCATCTCTCACTGACTCTATGTCCATCTCTCACTGACTCAATGTCCATCTCTCACTGACTCTATGTCCATCTCTCACTGACTCAATGTCCATCTCTCACTAACTCTATGTCCATCTCTCACTGACTCAATGTCCATCTCTCACTGACTCTATGTCCATCTCTCACTGAGTCTATGTCCATCTCTCACTAACTCAATGTCCATCTCTCATTGACTCAATGTCCATCTCTCACTAACTCTATGTCCATCTCTCACTGACTCAATGTCCATCTCTCACTAACTCTATGTCCATCTCTCACTGACTCAATGTCCATCTCTCACTAACTCAATGTCCATCTCTCATTGACTCAATGTCCATCTCTCACTAACTCTATGTCCATCTCTCACTAACTCTATGTCCATCTCTCACTGACTCTATGTCCATCTCTCACTGACTCAATGTCCATCTCTCACTAACTCTATGTCCATCTCTCACTGACTCAATGTCCATCTCTCACTGACTCAATGTCCATCTCTCACTAACTCTATGTCCATCTCTCACTGACTCAATGTCCATCTCTCACTAACTCTATGTCCATCTCTCACTGACTCTATGTCCATCTCTCACTGACTCAATGTCCATCTCTCACTGACTCTATGTCCATCTCTCACTGACTCAATGTCCATCTCTCACTAACTCTATGTCCATCTCTCACTGACTCAATGTCCATCTCTCACTGACTCAATGTCCATCTCTCACTGACTCTATGTCCATCTCTCACTGACTCTATGTCCATCTCTCACTGAGTCTATGTCTATCTCTCACTAACTCAATGTACATCTCTCATTGACTCAATGTCCATCTCTCACTGACTCTATGTCCATCTCTCACTGACTCTATGTCCATCTCTCACTGAGTCTATGTCCATCTCTCACTGAGTCTATGTCTATCTCTCACTGACTCTATGTCTATCTCTCACTGAGTCTATGTCTATCTCTCACTGACTCTATGTCTATCTCTCACTGAGTCTATGTCCATCTCTCACTAACTCAATGTCCATCTCTCACTAACTCTATGTCCATCTCTCACTGACTCTATTGTCATCTCTCACTGACTCTATGTCCATCTCTCACTGAGTCTATGTCTATCTCTCACTGAGTCTATGTCTATCTCTCACTGAGTCTATGTCCATCTCTCACTGAGTCTATGTCTATCTCTCACTGAGTCTATGTCCATCTCTCACTGAGTCTATGTCCATCTCTCACTGAGTCTATGTCCATCTCTCACTGAGTCTAAGTCCATCTCTCACTGAGTCTATGTCTATCTCTCACTGAGTCTAAGTCCATCTCTCACTGACTCTATTGTCATCTCTCACTGAGTCTAAGTCCATCTCTCACTGAGTCTATGTCTATCTCTCACTGAGTCTAAGTCCATCTCTCACTGAGTCTATGTCTATCTCTCACTGACTCTATGTCCATCTCTCACTGACTCTATGTCCATCTCTCACTGACTCAATGTCCATCTCTCACTAACTCTATGTCCATCTCTCACTGACTCAATGTCCATCTCTCACTGACTCAATGTCCATCTCTCACTGACTCTATGTCCATCTCTCACTGACTCTATGTCCATCTCTCACTGAGTCTATGTCTATCTCTCACTAACTCAATGTACATCTCTCATTGACTCAATGTCCATCTCTCACTGACTCTATGTCCATCTCTCACTGACTCTATGTCCATCTCTCACTGACTCTATGTCCATCTCTCACTGAGTCTAAGTCCATCTCTCACTGAGTCTATGTCCATCTCTCACTGACTCTATTGTCATCTCTCACTGACTCTATGTCCATCTCTCACTGAGTCTAAGTCCATCTCTCACTGACTCTATGTCCATCTCTCACTGAGTCTATGTCCATCTCTCACTGAGTCTAAGTCCATCTCTCACTGACTCTATTGTCATCTCTCACTGACTCTATGTCTATCTCTCACTGACTCTATGTCCATCTCTCACTGAGTCTATGTCCATCTCTCACTGAGTCTAAGTCCATCTCTCACTGACTCTATTGTCATCTCTCACTGAGTCTATGTCCATCTCTCACTGAGTCTAAGTCCATCTCTCACTGACTCTATTGTCATCTCTCACTGAGTCTATGTCCATCTCTCACTGAGTCTAAGTCCATCTCTCACTGACTCTATTGTCATCTCTCACTGAGTCTAAGTCCATCTCTCACTGACTCTATGTCCATCTCTCACTGAGTCTATGTCCATCTCTCACTGAGTCTAAGTCCATCTCTCACTGACTCTATTGTCATCTCTCACTGAGTCTATGTCCATCTCTCACTGAGTCTAAGTCCATCTCTCACTGACTCTATTGTCATCTCTCACTGACTCTATGTCCATCTCTCACTGAGTCTATGTCCATCTCTCACTGAGTCTATGTCTATCTCTCACTGAGTCTATGTCCATCTCTCACTGAGTCTATGTCTATCTCTCACTGAGTCTATGTCTATCTCTCACTGAGTCTATGTCTATCTCTCACTGAGTCTAAGTCCATCTCTCACTGAGTCTATGTCTATCTCTCACTGAGTCTATGTCCATCTCTCACTGAGTCTATGTCTATCTCTCACTGAGTCTATGTCTATCTCTCACTGAGTCTATGTCCATCTCTCACTGAGTCTATGTCTATCTCTCACTGAGTCTATGTCTATCTCTCACTGAGTCTAAGTCCATCTCTCACTGAGTCTATGTCCATCTCTCACTGAGTCTATGTCTATCTCTCACTGAGTCTATGTCTATCTTTCACTGAGTCTATGTCTATCTCTCACTGAGTCTATGTCTATCTCTCACTGAGTCTATGTCTATCTCTCACTGAGTCTATGTCTATCTCTCACTGAGTCTATGTCTATCTCTCACTGAGTCTATGTCTATCTCTCACTGAGTCTATGTCTATCTCTCACTGAGTCTATGTCTATCTCTCACTGAGTCTATGTCTATCTCTCACTGAGTCTATGTCTATCTCTCACTGAGTCTATGTCTATCTCTCACTGAGTCTAAGTCCATCTCTCACTGAGTCTATGTCTATCTCTCACTGAGTCTATGTCTATCTCTCACTGAGTCTATGTCCATCTCTCACTGAGTCTATGTCCATCTCTCACTGAGTCTATGTCTATCTCTCACTGAGTCTATGTCCATCTCTCACTGAGTCTATGTCCTTCTCTCACTGAGTCTATGTCCATCTCTCACTGAGTCTATGTCCATCTCTCACTGAGTCTATGTCTATCTCTCACTGAGTCTATGTCTATCTCTCACTGAGTCTATGTCCATCTCTCATTGAGTCTATGTCCATCTCTCACTGAGTCTATGTCCATCTCTCACTGAGTCTATGTCCATCTCTCACTGAGTCTATGTCCATCTCTCATTGACTCAATGTCCATCTCTCACTGAGTCTATGTCTATCTCTCACTGAGTCTATGTCTATCTCTCACTGAGTCTATGTCTATCTCTCACTAACTCAATGTCCATCTCTCATTGACTCAATGTCCATCTCTCACTGACTCTATGTCCATCTCTCACTGAGTCTATGTCTATCTCTCACTGAGTCTATGTCCATCTCTCACTGAGTCTATGTCTATCTCTCACTGAGTCAATGTCTATCTCTCACTGAGTCTATGTCTATCTCTCACTGAGTCTATGTCTATGTCCATCTCTCACTGAGTCTATGTCTATCTCTCACTAACTCAATGTCCATCTCTCATTGACTCAATGTCCATCTCTCATTGACTCAATGTCCATCTCTCACAGACTCTATGTCCATCTCTCATTGACTCTATTTCCATCTCTCACTGATTCTTGTCACTGACTCTAAGTCCATCTCTCACTGATTCTTGTCACTGACTCTAAGTCCATCTCTCACTGATTCTTGTCACTGACTCTAAGTCCATCTCTCTTTGACCATATATCCTTTTTCTTCTGTATTCTAATTACTTAATGCTCTGCGTCCTTGATATAAGACTGATTTAATTTCCAACTCTGACTTTATTTTAAAATCTCACTTACCCTGATACATGGATTTTTTAAGAATGTGGATATAATTGTCTGTTGGTTTATTACCATTTCCCCTTTCTAAATGCTTTCTTCTAATTTTGATATCTAAAATCCTCTCTTTCCGTTCCTGGTCGACCTGCCTCTCCATCTTCACCTCGCCTCTTTTTTCCCCAATCTTTTTTTCTCTCCTCCCCTTTGTAATTTCTCAATAAGCTATTTTATTTCCAGTTTGCAAGATGTGCGTCTTTGTGTGTGTGTGTGTGTGTGTGTGTGTGTGTGTGTGTGTGTGTGTGTGTGTGTGTGTGTGTGTGTGTGTGTGTGTGTTTGGTAAGAATTGGTGTTAAGGGGTGGAGAGAATTGCTGTAAAGGGAGCGGGGGGGATTGGTATAAAGGAATTGGGAAAATTGGTGTAAGGGAGTGGGAAGAATTGGTGTTAAGGAGAGGGGAGAATTTGTGTAACGGAGTGGGTAAAATTTTAGTAAGGGGATCGGAAGAACTAGAGCAGTGGTTCATAACCTTTTGGGGTCCATGCACCCCTTCAGATGCCCAAAAATGTTAATGCACCCCCTCATGAAACTTGCAGAAAATGCATAATAAACTATGTTTATTTTAGGAACACAACAGTTTTGACAATAGGCAATAGGGAATTTAGTGAGAGATCTGCTGCTTCTTATGATCGATCAGTGATTTAAATCTGGGGACTGTTTTGGACAAAGCAACTCTCATGTCATCCTCTGCATTCAACTTATTCCTTGCCTTGGTTTTAATCGTCAAATGGAAGGAGAGTCAGTACTGCCCTTTTGGCTAGTTGTGGGTAGGAATCTAGCTGGGCGCACCAAAATTCAATCAAGGTATTGCAACTGAAGACACTCCTCAGTACTTCTCTGGTTCTCAAATCAATCAGGTCATCTTTAGCAAGGTCACTGTCATCACTGTCATCAATGTTGTCCAAGTCACAGAGAAAAGTATTGCGAATCCAAAGGTCTTTTCTAGCAATTTCTTGACAGAAATACCCATCAAAGGACCTTTGCAATGTTGAAAGGTGCTCTGAAATTTCCCCTTTGATGTTGTCAGGCAGTGATCCCTCAGTGCTTCCTTCTGCACCAGATATTACAACTTCATCCAAGAGTGGAAAGTTGGCCAAGTTGGACTTTTCTAGTCATCGTTGGAATAGTGGGCAGTTTGTTAAGGAAGGCTTGCAATCTCTCAGTACCATCCATTACAGTCACATCAGGTCCTTGGAGAGATGTGTTCAACTCATTCAAGATGGAGAAGATGTCAGCCAGCTATGCCAAGTAATGAATGAAATTTGCAGAAAGATGTACCTTTCAAAAGGGTTGTATATGGGCACCATTTGATGCGGCATACCTTGCTTATGGTTTACATTTTCAGATTATTAGGTTTTTTTTTCTTTTTTTTTCCTTCTTTTTTGTTCTTCCTCTTTTTCTTTTTTATTTCTGAATCGTTCATGCACCCCCTGGAATCTGCTCATGCACCCCTTGGGGTGCATGCACCACTGGTTGGGAACCCCTGAACTAGAGTGAGGGATGGGGGTCATACATGTTAATGAGGAGGGTAGGAATAAAGATGTTACAGTACTTGCGGTGGTGGAAAGGTGTATTTAGGTTAACGTGTTGTCAACACGTCCAATATTCAATAACATTTACCAATTTCCCGCAAATTCTGACAATAAAGTCAACATCTTACTTTATGTGTTTTTTTTTAAATAATGACCAATTCTAAGGACATTAGAACTAAAGACAAATTTTATGTAAAATCTAGAAACTAACACGTTTACAGAAAGTAAAATCTAAATAAAGAACTTATTAAATGTAGAATTGTGTATGTGTTAATTTAAGTTTCAATCGCTGCTCTAAGTTTATATGAACCACTCTCAGTGTCATAGCAGTTGTAGCCAATAGGACACCTGTCTATGGTGATGTGAGTCAAGGACATCAGTGTTGTGGAAATGGGTTAATGTAGTGGAGAGATTTGGAGGTGGTCAAAGAACCTTGACTGGCCGGAAAGGGTATTGTCATAAAGTAGCTCTAGTAGAGTGCCTCTACAATAGGAGGGTGGGTCCACATCCGGGCAGTGAGCTGGGGGTGTCAAGAGTGGCGGGCGCCCACAATGTTGTTGCTATTAGCTGTTTTAGCGCATTGCATGCAATCATTCCAGTGTGTTAGAAAATATTTGATGGTGTTTTTAACGCACTGCATGCAATCATTTCAGTGTGTTAAAATTTATTTGATGGTGTTTTTAACGCACTGCATGCAATCATTCCAGTGTGTTAGAAAATGGTTGACGCTTAGAGCCTTTTGCGCTGAGCAATTGTAAAAATAGTAAAATAATCCTAAAATTAAACTATCGAGAAATTAATCAAATGTTTCAGAGAAAAATCACTTGTTCCTTTATTTGAATAATTATCAAAGCATGGGCCAATGACTTGACACTCATCAAAGTATAGGCACATGAGATGACATTCATATAAATATGGGCACAAGAACGAATCCATTAACTGTCAAAGTTAAAACAGTGAATAGTTTCTTTGCTTATTCTTTCTTATTTTTCATTTACCACAATGTTGTACGTGGTCATCCGATGATGAGATCTCCAGTGGGGTGTTGAGTCACGTGGGAAGAGACGTTGGAAAATATTATCCATTTTGTAGACTTTCTTTATGAACAATCTCTACTGATTTCTGATGCACAACGTTTAATATGTGTTCAGTTCGCTGCTCAGAGTCTGATGTAATGACTATAATGTATACCAGTCGAGTGAAACATGAAAGTCATGAGACATGTTGCATGCTTCATCTGTCATCCGTCATCTGATATGTTATGTGGTCAATCTATTAACTGAATGAAATGCATGAGTATTGTGGTGTGTTCTTCGCCTGTAGTATGACTGACGTGGAACAGTCTCGATTAGAAATGACCTGTTAGTTTTAGGGGGTTTCCATTAACTGAAATATTTTTATCCTTTTTAATTTAAAGAAAACTAACATTTATATTTATTTATATTAACCCCGTCAGACACCATGATTAAATCATCAGTTACAAGGAATTATTATCAAAGTGTTTGCTGACTTGATCAAGCAGGCCCAGTGTTTGTGAGAGCAATAAATGACACCGATGTCACTTGTCATTATCTCATCACAGAGCTGCGGCACAAAACCAATTAAAGTTACCAGGACAAATTTTACTTATATGACTTTGAAAATAGTACAAATATCAACAAAATAGTACAAATATCAACAAAGTAGTACAAATATCAACAAAATAGTACAAACATCAACAAAATAAATCTTCCTAAGTTGAACATATTATCATTTATTGTAAAAAATAAAATACAGCAGCAACAGAAAATGAACACATTCATAGGCCATAAAGTCATAACAGCGTATGTATCATTGACATAGACTGACATAGACCATGTCTGAACCAATCATTCATGACATAAACCTCACCAAATGTAACATTCATTCATAAAAAGACTTTGTCTCATCAACAATAATTCATAAAATCTACCTCTCATTTAGCAACACTTCATATAATAGACAGCATGTCGCGTAAAATTCAGTCCTAAAATCGACTTTCTCGTGTAACAATCAATTATAAGATATAAAACTTCTACACAGAGGGGGTGCATTCGATTTACAAAAAGTATGAAATAGAAAATGGCATATTAACGTAATATCTAAAATTAATCAATTTCAATGGAATTTTAAATTGCATTATTGTACTAAACTAGATTATTGTGAAGAAATTTAGACTTAACTTTTTAAACAACACTTCACAAGACAAATCATTCTTATCTGAGAAACACATGAGAAATTGCACTTTATCTGAGACACTTCACAAAGATACTTTCACTTTATCTGATAACCTGCATAAAAAAAAACCCAATTCATTTCAGACACTTCACTGTCCGGCATGATTGATTTCATATCTTTCCAATAATTTTTTTTAAGCAGTTTCAACATTTCAGTTTGAACCCAAGGCTCAGACAGCGTAACGCGTTGTTAAGTGCCTGGTCCCTGTGTAACGTGTTGTTAAGTGCCTGGTCCCTGTGTAACGTGTTGTTAAGTGCCTGGTCCCTGTGTAACGTGTTGTCAAGTGCCTTGTCCCATGTATCACAAATATTTTGGGCTTATATACACAATTTTACATCCAGTAAATCTAGACGTTTGTAAAAATCTTCTTTGGATGTATCCCTCAGTAACAATGATACATTCAAATAGTTGATGTAGTACAGGAGTGTTCAAAATACGGCCTGCGTACTTGATCCAGCCCACCAAGGTTCCATAACTCGAAAGTCGTTATGGTATACGGATGGCAGTGACAACTTAAAAAACCGAACTTGAAATATTTATTTACCCATTTAAAAACTGGATCTTCAGTTAAATAATTTTAATTAATAGTTATTCTACTTAAAATTCATAGCAATTGAAATTCTCTGTTGATGTTTTGGTCTGTCTGACGATAGAAATATATATCTACAATAACAGAAGGATTTCGTTCCTTTAAAAAAAAATATGATCCGGCCAAATGTATTCAACGGTCATTGAACCAGCCCCTGATTAAAAATTTTAAAACTCATTAAGAAATGGGTTGTAATTTATATATTTATATCTCTCAGCTGTCCGTTTCATGGCAATTCGGTTTGTTTAGTGACTTTATGGAAGTCATACACATTCATATTCTCTCAGTAAATATCAAAAGCCAAGAGAATATTTCTCTTGATTTAAAACAACTGCTGTCTCCCTATATAAACAACTAGAAATCTGTTCTCTCTAGTAGACTCTTTAATTAACAATCGCATTTAAAAGTAAATAGTATTTATTATTCGTCTATATGTTGTACTATCCATGATAGAGTCGCCTTGATACTTTTGGAGACTTTCCTTTGAACTCTATTCAATTGTTTTTTTTCCAAAAATAAAAGTGTAGGCATCTTTAATATACAGAGTTCTCTTCCCCTGCAGTCATTGCTAACCACATACTTGCTAATGACAGAGTGCTTAATTAAAAATTATAAATGTATAGCTCAAGATCAAGAATAT
This sequence comes from Ampullaceana balthica, assembly GCA_944989445.1. NCBI lineage: Eukaryota > Metazoa > Mollusca > Gastropoda > Lymnaeidae > Ampullaceana > Ampullaceana balthica. The sequence goes on from CALYLW010000222.1 coordinate 658,689, forward strand.
ATTATCACCGATCTATGACGAAGTTCGGGATATTTTTCAGTTTTACTCTAAGATTTCAAAATATTCGATTTTAGGAGACTCAATCGATCTATTGGATTGGCATTTGACATTAGTCTGTGACCGATACTTAATTTATCTTACCAAATCTGATTTTCATTGAAGATTTTAGAAAATATCATAGACAAGGTCTCCTCAAGTTCTTTCACTGATTGGTTATCACGTCAAGTTGTGGATTTTAACACCTTCTCAGTGTCACTTCTCCAAAGTGAAATCTTCAATTGCCTTATCTGTCAAGTCTGTAACTGCTAAGACGACAAAGTGACGCTCAGACTTGGTTCGTGGTACTGGGGTCCGGCCATGGCAGCTAAGACGACAAAGTGACGCTCGGACTTGGTTCGTGGTACTGGGGTCCGGCCATGGCAGCTAAGACGACAAACTGACAGTCAGACTTGGTTCGTGGTACTGGGGTCCGGCCATGGCAGCTAAGACGACAAACTGACAGTCAGACTTGGTTCGTGGTACTGGGGTCCGGCCATGGCAGCTAAGACGACAAACTGACAGTCAGACTTGGTTCGTGGTACTGGGGTCCGGCTATGGCAGTCAAGACACAGAGGGACTTGGGCTTGGTTTGTGGTACTGGGGTCCGGCCATGGCAGCTAAGACGACAAACTGACACTCGGACTTGGTTCGTGGTACTGGAGTCCGGCCATTGCAGCCGCTGCCTCAGCTGCGTGTTCTTTCGCCTTAAGCCGCAGGGCCTCAACGCTAGAGGTCGTGGTGGCCATGGTAGTGCTTCCACATCCGCTGCTGCGCATGTCCTGCTCGTACGAAGTGCTGGAGTTCGGCAAGCGAGGAGACATCGAGTTCGGAACACCTGGCAGAGGAGGAAGGAGTGATACAGCAGTTGGCAAGGTGGCTGGGTTGGTTAGACCGTTGGTCGTGTGTAACATGTAGCCGTGGATTAAGCCCCCAAATGGTGACCTGGAAGTGGTCAAAACTCTTGTTTAGCAATCAGTTAGGACTAAAGGATTATTGAGGTGATTTGAATGTCTTTATGAATTGTTCACGACTATGGGGGCTTTCACTATTGCTTTTATTGGACCTTATGAATTTGTTGGGTTTTATTTTGTTTGTTTTTTTACCAATAAATCTTTAACGATATTTTGGTTGTTGTAACTTCATTTCGGGATAACAAATATCGGGTAATCTCGAGGTTTTATGTGTGCCATGTTATCATTTGTATAACAATTAGACGTCAATTTTATTTAATTTAATAATGTAATCTGACTATGAAAGTGTCCTCTAATATTTTGTTACATGTAAATAAATCCATAGCATGGTAACAATGTAACAATGTCATAGATGACGTAAGCAGCGTCCACCCCTCACCCCATATGTAGGTATTGAATATTTGCAAAGTTGTGTTCTTCGTATCGTATCTTATCAGGACGACAACACAGTCCTCGGGTTTTTTTTCAATCCTAGTTAAGCTACCTTAAGATAGAGAGGGAATGTGTTAAATGATCCATTTAGCTCTCTAATCGTGAAATGACTGACACAATACAATGGTCTAGTTAACACGTCAGTTACCTGGAGCTGTAGGCGGCTGCTGCTTGAGCCACTGTCAGACCAGGATGGGAGAGGGCCATCATGGGGTGGACACCGGTCAGGTTGGGGAATCTGCTGCCCCAGAAGGGCTCCAGTGAGGATGGGAGACCAAAAGGACGAGCTAAGCTCATCATCTCGCTAAGCGATGGAGTAGGTTCCCCTTGCATGAAGGTTGGACTGTCACGGCCCATGGCCTTCTCTCTCTTACGCCACTTGGCGCGTCTGTTTTGAAACCAAACCTGATTTGACGAGAGCGTAAGATTTTAATTTAATTTATAATAGTCATTATTAACAATTAGAAACTAAACAAAGCTATGGATAAGAGGATAGTGATTATGAAATTCCCCCAACAACATATCAATAAGCCATAACTGAATTAATGATCATATTACAGTAAAAAAATGTAGTACAGCAGCAAGAGACACATGGAATACTAGAACCACGATATCATTTTAACTATGACTTGAAAGAACCACTTTTTCACAAACAGTAATAATTGTAAATTCAAACCATAAAAGACCCAGATATACCCACTACATAATCGTATGTCAACGAACATTGCATAACACATCATTTTTTGTAATCATATTTTTGGAGTGATGTTCATAAAAACACCACTTTGTTTCCCGTCTGCTTATTGGTTTTATTTCTTTTAACTTCATCCGTTCCATGACGGTACTTTCATCCATTCCATGGTGGTACCTTCACCCATTGCATGATGGTATTTTCATAGAATCCATGATGGTAATTTCATCCAATCCATGATGATACCTTCATTGATTCCATGATGGTATTAGCATCTATTCCGTTATGTCGCCGTCATGCATTTCATACTGGTATGGCGATCCATTCCATGATGGTACCTTCATCCATTCCATAATGGTACCATTATCCACTCCATGATAGCACTGTCAACCAATCCAATTTTTTAAAATAAATTTTTAGTTTTATTTTTTATTTTTTATTTGTTGTTGATGTTGCTAATCCCAAACTAAGAAAACGTAAAATGTAAGAAAGTGGCTATAATAAAAATCAATTCAACCAATGTGCTCTCTCAGTCTTGAAATGTGATTTTTTTTCCTTACGTGTTTTTATCTCTCATTCATGCACCATCTTAAGCCCCCGGTCCCCACCCCACTATGGTAATGCAAGATTCTACTTCCAGATGCTTCACTACCGCCAATCTTAACTTTCCACTAAAAATTTCTCTCGCAGTGTTACTCTAGCTCAGTGTTTTTTATTCTTCAATTTCGTCGTAAGCTGAAAACCTAATTTCCTCCCTTTACAAGGTCCAGCCTTAACGATTTTCCTCCCCTGTTTCTAATCTCCCATGTTCTAATCCGAGCTAAGAGTCTTTCATTGATCAAGTGATTTCCCTACACAGTGTCAAATTAAACTTCAAATCCCCAGCCATTCCATCCCCTCATCCTTCGACGCTCTAGCCATCTCTCACCATCCTACCATCAGATATCTCACCACACAAACCTTCTCTCACAATTCTACCATCATATATATCACCACACTAGCCTCATCTCAACATCCTACCATCAGATATCTCACCACACAAACCTTCTCTCACCATCCTACCATCAGATTTCTCACCACACAAACCTTCTCTCACCATCCTACCATCAGATATCTCACCACACAAGCCTCTCTCACCATCCTACCATCAGATATCTCACCACACAAAACTCTCTCACCATCCTACCATCAGAAATCTCACCACAAAAACCTTCTCTCACCATCCTACCATCAGATATCTCACCACACAAACCTTCTCTCACCATCCTACCATCAGATATCTCACCACACAAACCATCTCTCACCATCCTACCATCAGATATCTCACCACACAAACCCTCTCTCACCATCCTACCATCAGATATCTCACCACACAAACCTTCTCTCACCATCCTACCATCAGATATCTCACCACACAAACCTTCTCTCACCATCCTACCATCAGATATCTCACCACACAAATACTTCTCTCACCATCCTACCATCAGATATCTCACCACACAAACCTTCTCTCACCATCCTACCATCAGATATCTCACCACACAAACCTTCTCTCACCATCCTACCATCAGATATCTCACCACACAAATATTCTCTCACCATCCTACCATCAGATATCTCACCACACAAACCTTCTCTCACCATCCTACCATCAGATATCTCACCACACAAACCTTCTCTCACCATCATACCATCAGATATCTCACCACACAAATATTCTCTCACCATCCTACCATCAGATATCTCACCACACAAACCTTCTCTCACCATCCTACCATCATATATCTCACCACACAAACCTTCTCTCACCATCCTACCATCAGATATCTCACCCACAAAACTTCTCTCACCATCCTACCATCAGATATCTCACCCCACAAACTTCTCTCACCATCCTACCATCATATATCTCACCACAAATGAACCTTCTCTCACCATTCTACCATCATAAATCTCTCCAAACAAGCCTTTTCTCATAATTCTACTATCAGTTAGCTAACCAAGCTTTCTCTCAGCCTCTTACCATCTTATATAAATGTTTTATCAATCTCACTAAAATGTCTAGCCTACATAACAACATATCTCCAATCATCATACCAGCCCATGTCTCAACATCTAACCATCAGAATGTCATTACTTCAACATCATACTCTTCACCATCATACTTTTCACCATCATACTCTTCACCATCATACCCTTCACCATCATACTCTTCACCATCATACTCATCATACTCCTCACCATCTCACCACATGCCCCCCCATACCATCTTGCTCTCAAAATCACACCATCCCAGGTCTCACCATCTAATCATCAGATCCCTCACCATCACAATAATCGTTTTTAAGACATATAATTGCTTCCTATTCTAACTTGGTTATTGTATAAAAAGTTAGTTACTTTCACTAAATATTATTGATGGTGTGCATAGAGCAACTAAATTACATTAATTTATCAATAACAATCATCACAATCAATTCCAAGCCTTAAACGTTCTTTTCTTATGGCCCTATTAAAACTATTAATAACTCAGCGCAATCAGACAATAGAAGATTTATTTTACGCACACATATTTTTTCGCGGTATATTTTGGTATTTTAAAATTTCCGATCACTAACCCCCCCCTCCCCCCCTCGGTCCCTTCCGGTTAATCTGTCCGAAGCTAAGCCTTCACAGACATGTTTTCCTTAGTAACCCAAACCTCTGACAGTTCTCTGCTCCTGGCACGTGTTGATGTTCACACAAGGGGCGCTTAATCGGATCAACCCTTGATTAGATTCACAGCATGCAGAAAGTGCTCTCCCTTAAATCTCCACATACTATTATTGTTAAACTGCTTGACCGTCTTGTCTGTCTCGCCACCTGATTGGCAATATCCAACGAACATACTGTCTATTTACCAATCGATTTAATATATTCAACTATCAAATGATCTATTTACCAATCGATTTAATATATTCAACTATCAAATGATCTATTTACCAATCGATTTAATATATTCAACTATCAAATGATCTATTTACCATTTGATTTAATATTCAACTATCAAATGATCTATTTACCAATCGCTTTAATATATTCAACTATCAAATGATCTATTTACCAATCGATTTAATATATTTAACTATCAAATGATCTATTTACCAATCGATTTAATATATTCAACTATCAAATGATCTGTTTACCAATCGATTTAATATATTCAACTATCAAATGATCTATTTACCAATCGATTTAATATATTCAACTATCAAATGATCTGTTTACCAATCGATTTAATATATTCAACTATCAAATGATCTATTTACCAATCGATTTAATATATTCAACTATCAAATGATCTGTTTACCAATCGATTTAATATATTCAACTATCAAATGATCTATTTACCAATCGATTTAATATATTCAACTATCAAATGATCTGTTTACTAATTGATATGTGATAACCCAACTAACACATGATTTATTTACCAAATGATTGGAACGTTACAACTAACACATGATCTACTTAAGACTGTTTGGTAATAGCCAACTAACTAGTGATCTACAGGGTGGCCCAAAAAAGTGGGACCGCCTAGAGCAATCTTGTGCAATATATATAAAATTATGTTTCGAGAGGTTTTCAAACCGTAAAATTATTTTTAATTACTAACTGACCGCATGACGTCATTATTTCGTTAACTTTCGTCGTAAATTTGCAACAAAAGAACAACTGAAATTGGCCATTGTTGAAGAGTGGCAACATTTGTCTCATTATAAACAAGAGCATTGACCAGTGGTGAAGACGTTTAGAAAAAAACTGTTGAGAAACGAGGAGGACACATTGAATTTGAATTCTGATTTTATATAAATTAACATTTGGCAACAATTTACTTGATGTTTTGTAGAAAACAGTTACAAAAAAAGAAAATATCATTTGAAATTATACAAGACGGTCCCACTTTTTTTGAGCCACCCTCTATATATATCCCTTGAATAGTAATATCGAAGAAACCCATGATCCATTTCCTGGCTCAGAGCCGGTCTTAGCAATTACGGGGCCCTATGCAGGTTAGTATGTGAGACGAATTGAGCGGGGCCCAGTTTGGGTAGGGATAAGGAATAAATAAGGATAAAAAGTGAAAATTAAGATAGGCGCGTGCCTATGAAAGCGACGGGCCCACTGCGGGCGCATAGGTTGCAGTGGCCTAAGACCGGCTCTGTCCTAGCTGATTGGTAATTTTCTACTAATATATAATCTAATCTCCCAGTTTATTACTAATTCTCTACTAGATCGTGAATCTGTTTCCATCCATCCTAATTTGTATTCAAATAAAATACCGTATATACTCGTTCTATAGCCCGTTCGTTCATAAGCCGACCCCCCCCTTCTTTTAGAAGAGAAAAGTATTTAAAAATGTGTAACCCGCTCACAGCCGACCCCCCTCCCCCCCCAGCTATATAAAAGTGTATTTGTTGATGGTATAGCGCCTCAGGCACGAGTTTAATTAATATCATTTGACATGCGCTTTGATTTTATTTACAGTAAATAGAATATTTTACTCCTCCTCTTCCCCACTTTTTCAATTAAATATCAAACTTTGTCGCTTCCTCATATTCTCCATGTAGCAACGATTTCATGGATGGGAGAGAGAGAGAGAGAGAGAGAGAGAGAGAGAGAGAGAGAGAGAGAGAGAGAGAGAGGGGGGGGAGGGAGAGAGAGAGAAAGAGAGAGAGAGAATTACGCAAAAAACACGTCATCAGCTGAAACAAAAACGAATAATGTGACCCAAGGCCTCTCACAGAAATGTTTTGCTAGGACCAATGTTCCCTTTAAGTTGCGCGGCCGCGCAGCTATCTGACAGACACAGCGCAACTGTTGAGTTACCGCGAAGCAAATTTTGATAAGCATAATACATGTGTGTTTGTTTGATATAGCATTTAGCACAGAAATAATGGATAATTTGCGCATGGGTTATTTATTTATTTTTTTACATAATCCAACGAAACTTAGAGTGAAAATTGACTAGGAATTACGTTTACTCTTTCTACTGCTGTTGTGTTTAATGAGGTAAACATGTTAAAGAGAATTGTTCTTGATGGCGATGGCCACTGAAAGCAATCTCTAAAGTTGAGTTACGCGTTACACTGATAGATTGAATGAAACTAGAAGAAAGATTGTAAATGTACATAGAATGCATTTTTAAATATATTAAAAACTTCTTGAGCCTGTGTTCTTTCTAATTGAATTCATGTTATGGTCGGTAACTTAAGTAGATAGGAAGGTGATGCAATGGTGCAAATAACGGATTCATTTACCCACCTAAATGGTACTATTAAACTAATATATCATCGCTTCGTTATCTAAGTACTTAAAGAATATTATATCTATTTCCCGCTTTAATGATGATGTCTGAATAGTGTATCATAATTTCACATCAACTTAACAGAATAAAAATACATAATAAAGTCATTCTACAGTAAACAAACGTATATAACATTTTAACATCAGCAAGTTGAAAATGTCTTCAATTAGAACTGAATGATATGGACTACAGATCCCATCACTCATTGTTGACTCACATTATTCAATCTCTCGTTATTGACTACACGCATCACATCTTTCATCATATAGTCTGCACTTCGATCTCTCGTTATTGACTACACGCATCACATCTTTCATCATATAGGCTACACACTCGATCTCTCGTTATTGGCTACACATTCGATCTCTCGTTATTGGCTACACATTCAATCTCTCATTATTGACTACACATTCGATCTCTCATTATTGACTACACGTATCACATCTTTCATTATAAGCTACACATTCGATCTCTCATTATAGGCTACACATTGCCTCTCTCATTATTGATTACCCATCCCTTATCTCATTATTAAGTACTATAACATATCCCAATTCTCATTTTTTCACTGCTTATCCTGAGGACATATAGCAATAAAACTCGAATGTTTCACATTAGTGTCGTCAACACGACGGTCAAGCGAAAGTCCCATCCTTCGCAACCTGGTGAGAAACCGATCCCAAATTTAAGAGAACATGAACCTGTCAACCATGCAACCATTCGGTGTCATAGAACTTTTAGTCAAAATACTGGAGTCACTGACACTCGAGCAATGTTCAAGAGTGCCACTAATGTAGCCTGTTCCATGATGCAGAGGGTGTGTTTCCACCAGGTTTGACCCACTATAACGGTGGTCATTCCGTGACCATTCTTCCTGGCCTATTTGCGCCTCTCATCTCATACTTAAGGACCCCTAATCTCGGTGACCACGCCCCTGCGATGATGAGTCCAGGAGCCCTTGTGTGGTGTGCAACAGAAGTGTGTGCACGAGTAGAAGAAAAAAAAAGGGGGGGGGGTAGCCCTCAACCATGGGCTCGAGTGTTGGTGTCGGGGTGGGTCGCTCACTCGACAACGATACCTTTAATTACAGCTGGAGATCTCCTCTACCAACCCACGGTGCCGACTGTGACCTCCCGCTGGGCAGATCTGTGCCCCGAGGGCAGATCATGGCTGCCTCGATTCATGCCAGTTAAGCTAACCGGTGTGTGCGCCCAGGTGCCAACAGTCGGTCAAAGGAGCCCTCCGTGAGGTCATTCATTCACCCGAGTCAGGCTGCATCTTTAGCAAACTCCAGAATCGTCTGAGTACCCTCGCGAGTTATTACCCGTCGCCGGCGATTGTTCACGGCTAAGCGGACCATAAACCCGACAGTAGACCCGAGGGGCTGGGGTGGGTTGCCTTTCTGTCAGATGTGGGCTAAGATGGCGCCCCGCGGTGTCTCCTCTTGGCCCCACTAAAATCTAAGACGGACTCGCGGTCTTGAAAATGCGCAGACAATGCCGTGGATCAGATGTTGACAACATAGAGATGCCTATGGCTTGCACCCTGTGAGAGCCGCTCCTCTTTCTACTTCACGAGCTGAAAGAGGAGTTCATTCAATTTAAGTAATAATCTCCGAGCTAAATGGTTGGGAAATTGCTTGCATACAATTCGGTCACGGGAAGTTTTGTCAGTGACACCAGACCATCACGTGGGAACTCGGCTCGCGGCTCGAGGGGGATGAAGCTAAACTATTGTGCTATTTGTTTGAATTCGGTTTTTTTATCAGAGAGGGATTACCATGTCAAATGCTCGTGGGTTGTTCAATTAAGCATCGTTCTTCTCGCCAATGTCCCTCGTGTCAATCCAAATAATCTGGAGAAAAGCAACGAAATTAGGTCAAATCTTCAAGTGTTTTCATGATTATTTTTTTAAGTCTCATCTCTCAACGAGGCCACCTTGTTGTTTGTACGCGCCGCGGGGCGTAATTATCAAGAGGGTTATCACATTATTACGTCATAATGAAACCGGAATAGCTGTTTTCACGCATGATTATATCAGCGATATGAGACTTCATTTTGCCTCCGTCGTCAAGGTAGGTGACACTCATCACCATCTCATTGGCTGGTTGGCGTCATAGGAAACATACGACTGTTCCGGGGGGACGTTTTATGTAGTCGATTATTGGAAACTGCTGATTGTTCAATGAGTTAATTGGAAACAACAAAGATTGATTCGATCCGACGTTATGCGTATTCGACTATTGAAAACGTGAATCTAACCTGAACTCTGGCCTCGCTGAGATCCAAGGTCATGGCCAGCTCCTCTCGTGTAAATACATCCGGGTACTGAGTTTTTTCAAATGCTCGCTCTAATCTGTGGAGCTGTTGAAAAGAACAAACGTAAGCACTGTGCATACGGTACATATAATATTAAGATCATGTAAGGTGTATCGTTCAATCTATCATCGAATGCCTACAATGGCCTACATACCATTACGTACATCATTTAATCAATCATTGACTTTAAAAAATATTTTTTATGTGTGACAGAAGTGAGAATTCCTCGACATGAACGATCAACTAAATTTAGTCAAAACCTTTCTATGACTATTTTTAAAACTTATGTGTTGAATATATCGCGTGCGGTGTCTTAGGGACACATTCACATACTCCACACTCAGAGCACGCGACGTAACATATCATACAGAATACTTTTGACAACATGCTAAGTTATCCAGGTCATTGATATTTCTCTAAAAAAAAACAAGCCACATATATAAGAACTTAAAATTCATGAAATGATTCACTTCAAACATAATTCAAGAACTCATTATTAATGAAGCCCTTCTGCAATGATTGTCGCAGTTAAACGTCTTGATACCTGCCTACCTGGAAAGTTGTGAATGTTGTTCTGCTTCTACGGATTTTTCTTGGTTTCCCTGAACTGTCGTCATCCATGCATGTATCTGTGTCTGGGTACTCACCCGGGGAACTGTGACAGGAGGACAAATAGATTGCTGACTATATTGTGTAGGCATTGCTTTGAACAACTTTCATTTGTTACTATATTGTGTAGGCATTGCTTTGAACAACTTTCATTTGTTACTATATTGTGTAGGCATTGCTTTGAACAACTTTCATTTGTTACTATATTGTGTAGGCATTGCTTTGAACAACTTTCATTTGTTACTATATTGTGTAGGCATTGCTTTGAACAACTTTCATTTGTGACTATATTGTGTAGGCATTGCTTTGAACAACTTTCATTTGTTACTATATTGTGTAGGCATTGCTTTGAACAACTTTCATTTGTTACTATATTGTGTAGGCATTGCTTTGAACAACTTTCATTTGTTACTATATTGTGTAGGCATTGCTTTGAACAACTTTCATTTGTTACTATATTGTGTAGGCATTGCTTTGAACAACTTTCATTTGTTACTATATTGTGTAGGCATTGCTTTGAACAACTTTCATTTGTTACTATATTGTGTAGGCATTGCTTTGAACAACTTTCATTTGTTACTATATTGTGTAGGCATTGCTTTGAACAACTTTCATTTGTTACTATATTGTGTAGGCATTGCTTTGAACAACTTTCATTTGTTACTATATTGTGTAGGCATTGCTTTGAACAACTTTCATTTGTTACTATATTGTGTAGGCATTGCTTTGAACAACTTTCATTTGTTACTATATTGTGTAGGCATTGCTTTGAACAACTTTCATTTGTTACTATATTGTGTAGGCATTGCTTTGAACAACTTTCATTTGTGACTATATTGTGTAGGCATTGCTTTGAACAACTTTCATTTGTGACTATATTGTGTAGGCATTGCTTTGAACAACTTTCATTTGTTACTATATTGTGTAGGCATTGCTTTGAACAACTTTCATTTGTTACTATATTGTGTAGGCATTGCTTTGAACAACTTTCATTTGTGACTATATTGTGTAGGCATTGCTTTGAACAACTTTCATTTGTTACTATATTGTGTAGGCATTGCTTTGAACAACTTTCATTTGTTACTATATTGTGTAGGCATTGCTTTGAACAACTTTCATTTGTTACTATATTGTGTAGGCATTGCTTTGAACAACTTTCATTTGTTACTATATTGTGTAGGCATTGCTTTGAACAACTTTCATTTGTTACTATATTGTGTAGGCATTGCTTTGAACAACTTTCATTTGTTACTATATTGTGTAGGCATTGCTTTGAACAACTTTCATTTGTTACTATATTGTGTAGGCATTGCTTTGAACAACTTTCATTTGTTACTATATTGTGTAGGCATTGCTTTGAACAACTTTCATTTGTGACTATATTGTGTAGGCATTGCTTTGAACAACTTTCATTTGTTACTATATTGTGTAGGCATTGCTTTGAACAACTTTCATTTGTTACTATATTGTGTAGGCATTGCTTTGAACAACTTTCATTTGTTACTATATTGTGTAGGCATTGCTTTGAACAACTTTCATTTGTTACTATATTGTGTAGGCATTGCTTTGAACAACTTTCATTTGTTACTATATTGTGTAGGCATTGCTTTGAACAACTTTCATTTGTTACTATATTGTGTAGACATTGCTTTGAACAACTTTCATTTGTTACTATATTGTGTAGGCATTGCTTTGAACAACTTTCATTTGTTACTATATTGTGTAGGCATTGCTTTGAACAACTTTCATTTGTGACTATATTGTGTAGGCATTGCTTTGAACAACTTTCATTTGTGACTATATTGTGTAGGCATTGCTTTGAACAACTTTCATTTGTTACTATATTGTGTAGGCATTGCTTTGAACAACTTTCATTTGTTACTATATTGTGTAGACATTGCTTTGAACAACTTTCATTTGTTACTATATTGTGTAGACATTGCTTTGAACAACTTTCATTTGTTACTATATTGTGTAGGCATTGCTTTGAACAACTTTCATTTGTTACTATATTGTGTAGACATTGCTTTGAACAACTTTCATTTGTGACTATATTGTGTAGGCATTGCTTTGAACAACTTTCATTTGTGACTATATTGTGTAGACATTGCTTTGAACAACTTTCATTTGTGACTATATTGTGTAGGCATTGCTTTGAACAACTTTCATTTGTTACTATATTGTGTAGGCATTGCTTTGAACAACTTTCATTTGTGCACATTTTTCACTCTTATGTTTATCGCAAATTAAATCACATTATAAATTTGGCTTGAATATTATGAAGGAAAAAAAATTCTTAAGTTTTTTCAATAAATTCTATAGTTTGATAAATAAAATCTAAATTTTAATCAATAAATTCTCAAATTTGATCAATAAATTCTAAGGTTTGATCAATAAATTCTTAAAATGTACAACTTGTTAGCTGCGGGCTAAAAGATAATTATTTGAGAAAGATATGAGGTGTTATCAATTCTTAAAGGTTCCCATTAGCTTTTGCCCAAGAAAGAGTCACTGCAAAAATCTTTCGGATGAAGTTAATTCGATTAATCTGATTTAATTTCTGGAGGGCTTTTTTAAAATAATTATGTATTCCTTGGGGGGGGGGTAAATTTGCTTTGATAGATGCCATTTCAATCTTTCACTAGTGAGACTTCCCGCACACACAAGATTGCCATTTCAATCTTTCACTAGTGAGACTTCCCGCACACACAAGATTGCTATTTCAATCTTTCACTAGTGAGACTTCCCGCACACACAAGATTGTCATTTCAATCTTTCACTAGTGAGACTTCACGCACACACAAGATTGCCATTTCAATCTTTCACTAGTGAGACTTCCCGCACACACAAGATTGCCATTTCAATCTTTCACTAGTGAGACTTCCCGCACACACAAGATTGTCATTTCAATCTTTCACTAGTGAGACTTCCCGCACACACAAGATTGCCATTTCAATCTTTCACTAGTGAGACTTCCCGCACACACAAGATCTCAATGTCGAATATAATTTCCAAAGTAATTAAACAACACTCAAAAATTTCTCTAAATGATAAACGTAGCTAATGTGAACCATCCCGTGATTATATATGAAGCGCTGTGAGCCCAGTGGCTTGCTATATAAATTATCAAATTATTATTATTTTCAGCAGAGGCGTAACAACGACTTGCCATCGGGGCAGTTGCCAAGGGTGCCGAGGGCCAATCCTTTAATGATCAATTTATTCTGTATATTTTAGTATTTTCCCTATTTCTCATGGGCTCCAAAAATGAATTAGCCAAGGGCGCGGAAAACCCAGTTACGCTTCTGATTTTCAAAACCAAGTATCTATCTTAGTTTGGTTTACATTATCTCAAAAACATTATCTTTTTTTTAATTCAAAAACTCTTAAATATTAGTGCATCATTTAAAAATTAAATGTGCCTTTTCTCTCACATACACATAGTCTACACGGAACAATGATATTTAGAGTTTTATTATTTCTTTATTTTAATAATGGATATTGTTACAGGAATTGTGAAGCCAATTTCGACAAGCTTGATTTATGCACCAATTAAAGTATTTAGCAGTTTACTTTTTACTCTAGGGAACTCTGTATAAATCATGTCTTTCGATAATTGACATTTAGAGCCTTATTCTAATTGAAAGTTGTAAATTTTTTTTAATCTGATTTTGTAACAATTGAGTCGATTGTGGTAGCAATCACAATATTTGTATAACTATCATAAGTAACTATCATAATCTTTGTTGCCACATGTAAGAATTTAGAATTTCCTTGTAATTAATGACTGAACCCCTTACAACAATTTATAAGTATAATTAATCTTTAATGTAATCATTAATGCAAAAATAAAGTTGTAAGTAATGGCTCTTTAATATTTTATTTTTCAAAAATACATATAGTTTGATTTTTCTCACTGAGCTAAAATCACTTCATTTCAATCCATTTCAACTTAATAGGATGACTCTGACTGTGATTGTGATTGTATGACCTGGACTAGTACACGTAGTCTACTCACCTGTATTCATTGTTCAGCTTTGCGTTGCTTCCATCTGTACTGTTGGACTCTATGTCCGAGTGGTGGTGAGGATGGGTGGGAGATGGTGTCCTCGTCCTTTGTGATGGGGGAGGTGATGGTAGCTGGTGGTGTGCGTGGGGTGGTGTCTGTGACTGGTGGGGGTGTGGGGGGAGCTGGGGGGTGCCACTCCCCGACCTGCAGTTTTGCTTGTAATGATCGTGGTTGCGGTAAATGTCACCGTGTTGGTGGGACGACAGGTTGGCGTGAGGCTGTTGTTGGCTGTGGGGGTTAAGAGAAGGGGAGATGTAAGCTTGAGGTTGGTGGGGACTGTCAATGTGGTACTGTTGATGGAGAAAGCGGTTGAAGTTGATGTGGCTGCCGTGACAGGTGTAGTTGTAGTTGTTGTTGTTGTTGGCGGTGTTGATATGTTGATCTGGTGGTGGCCGTGACGTAATTTCGGGTAAACCTGCAAAGAAAATCCTTAATTTTGTAAACACTTCGATTGGTTGAACAGTAGGTAACGTCATTTACCAATCTACTTTGCTCCCATTTTTATTACAACAGTAACATGATAAATCATTAGAAGTGTTATTATCTGTCTTATGTTGTATTTAAAGACATTGGCGCTAAAATGATAATATAACATTCGGTTATAGCCAAGAAAAATTTTAAACGAACTTTATTATAACTAGTTAAATTAAAGTCAGAAGGTTTGTTTTTTGTTTGGTTTTTTTGGTGTTTTTTTTTGGTGTTTTTTAACATACTTAGCAACGGCGGATTAAGTGGGTGGTGATTGGGCTAAAGCTAGGGGCCCCCAATGATTTAAGGGCCCCAAACTTATTATATTGTATAATAAAGGTGGCTGGACCGGGCCCCAGGTGGAATTGCAGCCAGGGGCCCCGTGCAATCTTGATCCGCCCCTGACACTTAGCAATACACTTAAAAATTCACTAAATAATTCATTCTTAAAAGTGTACTTATAACTTACAATGTAATTTGGTCTTCACTCGAGGCAGTGTTTTAGTTTTTATTGACCAATATTCAAACTTCATCGATAAAATTATTTATTTTGACTTTAGTTTTCATTTCCCCCTCGAAATTCCATTCCTGCCATTTCTTTTTTATTTTTATTTTTATTTTTTTTAATGAAAAACACAATTTTGAGACGCGCTGATGTTAATAATATATTTCAAAAATTGTAGGCCTACGGTCTATTTAACAATCTATTGACTTGTCTTATTTTCAATCGTTTAATTTTTCGATGAAATGTTGCTTATGATCTTATCATTATTGTTTACACATCAGTTGATTCCTCTGTATTGTAAAAATCAGCAATATATTCACGTAATATTTAATCGTGTCTTTATAATTTAGTAATGAAATGTAAAATGCATTGTAATAATTGAGAAAAGAAACTTTGATACACATTGAAACATGTTCATGTATTTGTCTCATTTGAACAAAAAAGAAACAGCTCCCAATGTTCAGACTACATTCTATTGGCATTATTCCAACGAGTGAATATAAATTTGAGTGGTAGACCCTCTAACACACACGAGGACACAGCGAGTGATAGATGTCTGTATGAGAGGGTTAGCCACGGGGAATACAACATTTGTGTACTTCCTAAGTCAATCTGCTCTTTATTTGGAAATATCATCTTTTTATGTTTTATTTTATCGTCTATTTGTCTTATCAATCAATAACAATTAGAGTCTATTATATTGTTTTTTATTTCATTACTTTATATTTCAAAAATGTGAGGAAACAATGAAAAGAAATAATGTAGTTTTTATTTTGTATAAAGTGTAATAAAATTGATCTTGAAAAACAAAATCAATTTTAATTTGATTTAATGTTTATAAACTAATGTACTTTAATTTACAAAAGGTTAAGTCTAAAATGTGAATCTAGATCAATGAACAAAACATTGAAGTTACCAAGTATGTTTCTGTCGTTTTTTTTAATTAACAAGAGCTTAAACGCAATTAGATTGTCTATAAATTATTTTCTATGTAAAAAATGGTTGCCCAAATGTTGTCTTTTAAAGAGGCCCGCAATAAATTCCTAGACATTATTACTAACTGGTATTCTGGTGTGTTCTTACTATGTCTATAATAAATAAAGGCTTTGTCTCACCCTTGTCCTTCTCTTTCTAGTTGACTTGGACTACTTCTTGCAAATAAGTTATACTTACTTAATTTACTTAATTATTTTTGTTTATGTTTTTTCACCAAGAATGGCTTAAGCCGATATGTTTGCTGTTTTGTTTCAACATAATAAGCTTCACATATTGCCACCTCTAATGGCTCCTGTGATCAATAAAATAGAAAGAACTCTATGAAATCTCTAATACAAATTATCCTACTCTACCATAAATGTCAAGTAGTAAATTCAAAATATCTATGACTCTTACACCGTAGCGTTTATAATAACACTGGCTGTTAACAGGATTTGATAACACTGACTTTTGACAGATTTTCATAACAGTGACTTTTGGCAGAATTAGATAACATTGACTTTAGGCAAAATTTGATAACATTGACTTTAGACAGAATTTGATAACATTGTATTTAGGCAGAATTTGATAACATTGACTTTAGGCAGAGTTTGATAACATTGTCTTTAGGCAGAATTTGATAACATTGACTTTAGGCAGAATTTGATAACATTGACTTTAGACAGAATTTAATGACATTGACAGCCTTTAAGAATTCGATAACACTGATGATTGATATTATAATTTAAAAAAACTTGTTGACAGATCTTAATTACAGTGAATGTTGACAACATTAAAAAGATTAACTTATTAATGAATTCAATTAATCTTTTAACTCAGTATGGGCGCAAGACGCGCCTATGGTCTAGGGTAGAACAAAACAAATAATGCATCAGAATCATTGCGTCCTGTGGTTGTATCAAATCATTGCGTCCTGTGGTTGTATCAAATCATTGCGTCCTGTGGTTGTATCAAATCATATTGCTCGTGTAACACTAAGAAATTAGATATTATATCTGTGCCAAGAAATTTTAGTTTAGTCCTGAGTCTGGCTTTACAAAATGTTCATTATTTACAGTGATGTGGGAAAACTGCGTGTCTAATACATCAAAGAATTTTTAAAGCCTACTTTATTAATATAGTCTGGGGAAAGGCGGCCAGAACTAATCTGCTAAGCAGTGGCGGCGTTGCGAGAACTTCTCATGTAAAATAGGTGGGTTTTTTTTTCAAAAAGCTTATAATTATGTTGTGTATGTTTAGGGAAATTTAGAGTGCATTGTTATTTCTCAAGTTGAAAATGTTTGTAAAGTGCGGTGAGCCGTAGGATTAGGTTACGAACTGCACTATATACGTGTGCAATATAAATAAAACTTTGTCTTGTAAGAATCCTACCTACTGATATTCTACCTCACCCCCACCCCACACATGTTATTCTTTAGTACCCCAAATGCATACCATGAACTATATGAATGAATGTAACCAATTTTTACACATCAAATTTATAACGTGAATGTTCACATATTTTTCTTTCAAACAAAAGTATATATGACGCACCACACACGAGTGTGGTCTCTATGAGAATCTCATTTATCTCAAACATTAGAAGTTTGAACCCGATGTTGTCGAGTGCGTTATTTGAACACACAGACTGCATTGCACCCAGAAAAAATGTGGATTTTGATGACGTCACCAATTTATAATTGTAAGCATTATTTTACACGTTTTCAGATTATATTCTATACATGTATTAATAAATTTGAACTATTTAAAAATAAATAAATAGTTCAAAAGGCTGATTAAGGTTGTGGTGGTCAAAATATTTTGCTCTCACCGAAGTGAATGCACCAGACTACCATGTTACTAGGTGGTATCATTAGATAAATTTGATTGTGTTTATTTCATGATAGTCTATAACTTGATACTTTAATTTTGATTGCTCAGTCGTGAACAGAAAAGCGAGGGAGGAAATTGTATAAAATAGACTCTGTTGACTTTGAGCCCAGGAAACATAAGTGTTGGATATTTGACACACAGTCACTGACATGTTCTAATAATATGGTGAGGACATTTGGATGTTTTAGTTTCATAGTTGAGAAAAATAATAATTGATTTGTTTCAGAACATTTTCAACGGTTGTGAAGACTTCGATCCATTAAAGGGCTGTTATTGCTGTTATTTTTTGCTATTGTTGCTATTTTTTGCTACTATTATATATTTGCTATTTTTGCTTAAGTTTAAGTTGTGTAAGTTTTAACTCTGTTAAAGTTGTGTAAGTTTTAACTCTGTTAAAGTTGTGTACGTTTTAACTCTGTTAAAGTTGTGTAAGTTTTAACTCTGTTAAAGTTGTGTAAGTTTTAACTCTGTTAAAGTTGTGTAAGTTTTAACTCTGTTAAAGTTGTGTAAGTTTTAACTCTGTTAAAGTTGTGTAAGTTTTAACTCTGTTAAAGTTGTGTACGTTTTAACTCTGTTAAAGTTGTGTTAGTTTTAACTCTGTTAAAGTCGTGTAAGTTTTAACTCTGTTAAAGTTGTGTAAGTTTTAACTCTGTTAAAGTTGTGTTAGTTTTAACTCTGTTAAAGTTGTGTTAGTTTTAACTCTGTTAAAGTTGTGTAAGTTTTAACTCTGTTAAAGTTGTGTTAGTTTTAACTCTGTTAAAGTTGTGTAAGTTTTAACTCTGTTAAAGTTGTGTAAGTTTTAACTCTGTTAAAGTTGTGTTAGTTTTAACTCTGTTAAAGTCGTGTAAGTTTTAACTCTGTTAAAGTTGTGTTAGTTTTAACTCTGTTAAAGTTGTGTAAGTTTTAACTCTGTTAAAGTTGTGTAAGTTTTAACTCTGTTAAAGTTGTGTAAGTTTTAACTCTGTTAAAGTTGTGTAAGTTTTAACTCTGTTAAAGTTGTGTAAGTTTTAACTCTCGGCTAAAGTTCAAAAGTGTTCATGTTCAACATCCCATCAATATTTTCATTTTTACACATTTTTTTTAGTATACATGTACTTTTAAATATTTTCAAAATACATCATTTTTGTGACATCACACCATATTTGGTTTTGCTAAACTAGCTTTCACAAATCAATATTATTTTTTTATATTTATTTCAATTTTTAAATGCATAAACTGTAATTATTTTAATTATTGATTTTGTTAATTATATTTTCTTTTTTTTCACTTTAATGTTCAAAAGTTTGTAGTGTTTATTTTATATGATACATTTATAAGAATTTATCCGTAGTGAATGATATTTCTTTAAGTTTTAGTATCTTCTAAAAAAATTATATTTTTCTTTGGGGACCTTAGTAATTTCACACTCAGTGGGAAACATTGTACCGTTGCGACAAAATATTTTCTTAATGTTTGCGACTAAACAAAGTAAAGTCAAATACAGAGTTCATGAATGAATGAAGGAACGAAGCTAAACATCACTCATTAGAAACTAGTCAATTAATTTTTAAAATAAGGAATCTCTTCTAAAACTTAAAATGTTACCTACTAGAAACACAAATATATTTTATAACATGAAACAAAAATATAAATACATTAGGATAATTCAATCTTAATATAAAACGAAGAATCAGAAACAATTTAACGTGAAGATGTCATGTCTGTTAAATGTCATAACTAAGCCACCAGATCCTTTATCGTTGATTTACATCAGATAATTTTGTTATTGCTTGTTATCAGTTAGTTTTGTTATTGCTTGTTATCAGTTAGTTTGTTATTGCTTGTTATCTGTTACTTTTGTTATTGCTTGTTATCAGTTACTTTGTTATTGCTTGTTATCAGTTACTTTGTTATTGCTTGTTATCAGTTATTTTGTTATTGCTTGTTATCAGTTATTTTGTTATTGCTTGTTATCAGTTATTTTTTTATTGATTGCAATAATTGTGTGGATGTTGTTTGTGTACATAATCCTCTAAAATATTGTGGACACGCTTAAAGTAGTAAACAGTCATGGCTGTTTATGACATTTTATTAAATCCGTTTCTCTAGCAATCAGATCAGTTGTTAAGACATCGACAAAAACATTCATGAACACATTGACAGATTTACCTGATGTGTTGTCGGATTCGCAGTTTGTGTTGTGCGACACCGGGGACTCTCGACCTGTCGTAGACCGTACCCCTAATATACTGTCTATACTGTAAGACATTGGCCGCTTTTGTTGGGTCTGTGCCGGTGATATTTTGGTGACCTCTGGTGAAGGAGTCATTGGTGTTGTTGAGAGTGACGGGGAAGACGCAGATGGTGGAGGCGTCATTGTTAAGTTCATTTGATCTTTTGACTCCATTTTCAACACTGAACAATTTACACGCGATATCAAATCCAGCACAATAAATAACTTGGTTATTCTCAAATATCACCCGTAAATTCCTACAGCCAACCACGCATCGTGGGCAGGAGACTTTTTTTCAAAAATCCAGATCTTGTTAAATAGAAATCTATTAGTAAAGTTTTTTGTTTTTTCAAACTATTTTGTTCATGAAAACTCCGTAAGTCGTAAGATAACTTCGAAAGACAACTAATCACACATCCTTGTTTAATCAGAAAACATATTATCCAATACTGGCAATACGTGCCCATCCAATTTACGCCCGGCAGCTGTCAGTATCCGCAATGTTCCAGCTTTGCTGTCATTTTTATATCGCGATTCGGTGCTCGAACAAAATCGTCTTCATAACACGCGAGTCAAAAGTTAGAGAGGGCAAACTATCTGACTAATTACCCCATTACCCGGGGTAAGCCCCCGCCGACACACACAAATCAATCAATCAAGCGCTCAACGAGCGAGGCCGCCATCGCTGCTTGTGGACTCAGCCATTGGCTGGATGGGAAGTCTGGTGTTACCCAATCAAACGATCGAGTAACCGTTGGCTGCGGGATTAGCATGGGTTTACTGGCTTCCGGTGCCGTGGTTACGGGGCCGAGTCAGGTTAGACTTGGGGGCGGGGCACATTCAACAGGTCCCTCAGGCGTAGTGGGGTGCCTGGCAATGTCCCTTGAATACATTCAACGCTAATCAACCGCAAAAAGCGTCGAGAATAATTGAGTTAAGGGCGAGGCTGAAAGTTGAGCAAATGCGGTCCCTTTTAATACTGGTGACCCTAACAACACATGACGTCATATACCCAGTCGACTGGCGGATGGGTTGGTGGAAGTCGTTGTAGTTGCGGTTATTGTTGTTGTAACTAAAACCAAGTATCTCGTCAAAATACGGCGTATAATACGGTGTATAAGAAATGTCTTAATTTGTCACGTGACTATATCCATTGGCTGGTTCAATGTTTCTCAGAAGGGTCTCACCAGCACCAACGCCCGCATGCACCATTACTCGGCCTAACTGGACTAACCGTTACCGTTTCATGTACAGCTACCATACCATGGTTCAAAGTAAAGACGTTCTACCATCTCATGTACAGCTAACATTCCAGTATTCAAGTGTTGGTGATCTACCATCTCATGTACATGAGAAAGAAGCTACAATCTCAAGAACACTAAAGTTGTAAGCTACCATCTCATGTACACTAGTGTTGACAAGCTTCCATCTCATGTACACTAGTGTTGACAAGCTACAATCCCATCCGTTTACACTAGTGTTGACAAGCTACAATCTCATCCGTGTACACTAGTGTTGACAAGCTACAATCTCATCCGTGTACATATAGTGTTGACAAGCTACAATCTCATCCGTGTACAATAGTGTTGACAAGCTACAATCTCATCCATATACACTAGTGTTGACAAGCTACAATCTCATCCATATACACTAGTGTTGACAAGCTACAATCTCATCCGTGTACAATAGTGTTGACAAGCTACAATCTCATCCTTGTACACTAGTGTTGACAAACTACAATCTCATCCATATACACTAGTGTTGACAAGCTACAATCTCATCCGTGTACAATAGTGTTGACAAGCTACAATCTCATCCTTGTACACTAGTGCTGACAAGCTACAATCTCATCCTTGTACACTAGTGTTGACAAGCTGCAATCTCATCCTTGTACACTAGTGTTGACAAGCTGCCATCTTATGTAAGCTTCGTTTGACCAGTTACCCTTTCGTGTACACCATTGTTGATTGGCTATCATTACATGTACACAAGAGTTGACCCGCTACCATCGCATGTACACTAGAGTTGTCAGCTACTATCTCATGTACACTTTTCTTGACCAGCTACAAGCTCATGTACATAAGACTAAGTGTTTACTTTCTACCATACTGTATTAAAATGTGTATTTGCTTGTCTGTGCTAAATGAAGAGCCCTAAATCCATGGTTAAGGAAGAATGTAATGAAAAGAAAGGTACGACATCTAGAGTTTGCTATAGTGGCCACAATAATCACCAACTTGATTTCAAGCATTTTTGTTATTTCGCCTCAAGTTGTATCATAACACTGTAAAACTCATAGTTTGTTTATAATTGTATCCTAACACCGCATAACTCAAGTTTGTTTATAATTGTATTCTAACACCGCATAACTCAAGTTTGTTTATAATTGTATCCTAACACCGCATAACTCAAGTTTGTTTATAATTGTATCCTAACACCGCATAACTCAAGTTTGTTTATAATTGTATTCCAACACCGCATAACTCAAGTTTGTTTATAATTGTATTCCAACACCGCATAACTCAAGTTTGTTTATAATTGTATCCTAACACCGCATAACTCAAGTTTGTCAGAAACGCGGCGTGGTTGCCGAACAGATCCTTTATCTCGCGTCATTGTCAGATTCTAAATTACTGTTCCAACCAGTTCGTTTTACTGAGAAGTGACATCCGGTCACCGTAAAGACAGTTCATGTTTTACAGTTTTAACCCCGAAGTTGATGCTTGGCCACCTATTTTATTGGTATAATTTTTGTTGACAAGCACGGGAAAAATCAGTTTTGGCATCCACAGTTGCAAGATATCAATCTTATGATCATCCGGGCATTCTTGTTGGTTAACATAAAATGATGAGCTGGTCAATTGCTCCGCTTTCACTTCAAGACAAGGCCTTAAGAGACAGTTCTGGTCATAACAAGACCACAGAACATGAGCTCCTCGTTTCTGACTGGGACAATCAGTGATTGGGACATTCAGTGACAGGGACAATCAGTGACTGGGACATTCAGTGACTGGGACATTCAGTGACTGGGACATTCAGTGACTGGGACATTCAGTGACTGGGACATTCAGTGACTGGGACATTCAGTGACTGGGACATTCAGTGACTGGGACGGTCAGTGACTGGGACATTCAGTGACTGGGACATTCAGTGACTGGGACATTCAGTGACTGGGACATTCAGTGACTGGGACATTCAGTGACTGGGACATTCAGTGACTGGGACATTCAGTAACTGGGACATTCAGTGACTGGGACATTCAGTGACTGGGACATTCAGTGACTGGGACTGGGACATTCAGTGACTGGGACAAACTTCCAAAAGGAACTGTTAATGTGACAACGCTTAACACATTTATTTTGTATATGTTGCCGCCAGCCCTCAAACCTCCTATTATACCCTTGATGTGATCACTTTTAATCATCTCTAGTACAAACATTCCCTGAGTATAACCACCCATTCCCTTAAGTAACACCCATTCCCTTAAGGACCACCCATTTCCTTAAGTACCACCCATTCCCTTAAGTACCACCCATTCCCTTAAGTACCACCCATTCCCTTAAGTACCACCCATTCCCTTAAGTACCACCCATTCCCTTAAGTACCACCCATTCCCCTAAGTACCACCCATTCCCTTAAGTACCACCCATTTTCTATAGTACCACTTATTCCCTATATTTCCACTGATTCCCTTTAGTACCACCCGTTCCCTTGATTACCACCCGTTCCCTTTATTACCACCCGTTCCCAATGGTACAACCAATTCACTTTAGTTCCATTCATTCCCTTTGTTACCACACATTCCCTTTAGTAACATAAATCCCTTTAGTCTTTAGTACCACCCCATTCACTTTAGTACCCCCCATTCACTTTAGTACCACCCATTCCTTTAGTATCATTCATTCCTTTAGTACCACTCATTCCCTTTATTACCATGACACTTTCCCTTTAGTACCACCCATTCCGTTTAGTACCACCCATTCCCTTTATTACCACCCATTCCCTTTATTACCACCCATTCCCTTTATTACCACCCATTCCCTTTAGTACCACCCATTCCCTTTAGTACCACCCATTCCGTTTAGTACCACCCATTCCCTTTATTACCACCCATTCCCTTTATTACCACCCATTCCGTTTAGTACCACCCATTCCCTTTATTACCACCCATTCCCTTTAGTACCACCCACTCCCTTTAGTCTAAATAACCAAACTTCCCTCAAGTATGATCCCACATGATTAATACATGTACATCCCATTTCTTGTATTTTATTTTAAAAGAAAACTAATACATTTACATTTCCATCACCACAACGCTTGTTACTAAACAGCATGAGCACCAATTTCTGTGTGCCTTAATGCGGAGATTGAATGAAGTTAGCACAGGCAGAAAAGGGCTCACAATATTGGCAATTAGACCCTTGCTGGCACCGCGGCCCTGGTAACCACTACGGCCTGATCAGAGACAAAGCAGCGGGACGGGAAGGGAGAGGACTGGGTTTGGCAGTAGAAACAATTAGTGGCCCATTGACTCAATCGTATTAGCCATGTCCTGGCGAGAGTGGTCGGCCCTTTCGATAAACATTTCGTTTAGAGAGTTCAATTTTAACCGTTTTATTTTCAAATCTCCAATAATTGATTGGTAATGAAACAAATTAATGGCATTGATCGAATCAAAATAATGAAAAGTGTTTTTTTATCGTTATTCATTTTTTAAAAAATAGACAAAAGTAGACAAGACTTTACACTTCGTTGTATATTACAATAATTATTTAGGATTTTAGCTAAAAACAAAAACATAAGATATTTTACTTCAAATCCCAGATAAGCCAGATTTTCTCAAATATATATATATATTTATCTCATAATTATAATTTAAAGGTTTACTTTAACAAACCGGACATAACTTGTGTGACGATTTTAAGCTTTGATTGCTTGTAGATCTTGAATAGGGAAAAATAAACAAATGTCAAAATAAACGATGTCTATTGGACATGCATGTTAGATTTCCATACATTTAAAACGTGTTGTTAAAATCAGCTGTAAAGATGACAATGCTAGGTAACCTCTTCATGTGTTTTTGATGTGCCTGCCAACGATGAGTAGATGCAACAAGCCATGTATAAAGACTTTGCAGAATGCAAAAAAAATCTGGCTGCAGCAGGACAACCTTCTGCTGCACTTTTCCCAACCAAATTAAGGGAGTGAGCTGTGCACAGCACATAATGAGCAACACTGCACTTCTCAGGAAGAATAGTCTGGACTAAGTTATACTTCCCACTCATATTGGCAGCATTGTCGTATGACTGCATGTCCAAGATTGAATGATTTCACCATTGAATGTGTATGTCATTTTATTTAAACAAATTAAGAATAATTCGGACAATTTCTGATACAGTATGGGAATACAGTGTTATGAACTTAATGAATCGATCAACAAGGCCAGATTGTGCAACATATTGGATGATCACTGTGAACTGGTCCACGTGCATAATATCTGGCGTGGAGTCTACAGATATCGAGAAGTACTTTGCAGGTTTTATTTCAGCAACAATAATAGACAATACCTTTTGACCCATCAGTTCAATCAACTCTTCAAAGATAGTTGGGGAAATATAAGACGTGTTTCCACGTCCTTTATTTACGTGTTGGCAGATATGTTCAGCAAGAAACTCGTCAAACTGACTCAATAGTTCCAGTATTCCAAGTTATTTACCATTACTCGGTGAGCCAAACAGTTCATTCTTGCCATGGAGTGCAAGGCCACGAATAAAAAAAATTATATAATGCTTGCTATCCTATTAAGAACTTTTTTTTCCCAATATTGGTGGATTTCACTTTCAAATTGCTTGGAAAGATTAGAGTCGATTTGAATGGATGATTTACGAGCACTTGGTGCTGCCATTGCTTCAAGGTGTTGCTTAGAGTTTTCATGATTCGAAAGTATTTCATGAGCATGCTTCCAATCATTGAAGCCGGTTGTAAGCTCAATGTCGGATTTAGACTAGATGGAGCCCTAAGCTATTTGATGTCCAGAATTTCTGTCAGTGCAAAATATGGAAACAAAATTCAGGGGGGGAGGGAAAGAAGGCGGGACCCTAAGCTATAGCTTGTTTAGCAAACAGGTAAATCCAGCACTGTGTAAGCCAGCACTGTGTAAGCCATCACTGTGTAAGCCATCACTGTGTAAGCCATCACTGTGTAAGCCAGCACTGTGTAAGCCAGCAATGTGTAAGCCAGCAATGTGTAAGCCAGCACTGTGTAAGCCAGCACTGTGTAAGCCAGCACTGTGTAAGCCAGCAATGTGTAAGCCAGCAATGTGTAAGCCAGCGCTGTTTAAGCCAGCGCTGTTTAAGCCAGCAATGTGTAAGCCAGCGCTGTTTAAGCCAGCACTGTGTAAGCCAGCACTGTGTAAGCCAGCACTGTGTACGCCAGCACTGTATAAGCCAGCACTGTGTAAGCCAGCACTGTGTAAGCCAGCACTGTGTAAGCCAGCACTGTGTAAGCCAGCACTGTGTAAGCTTGCTCACGTAACCAATATATGTCAAACCGCTCTCCTATTCGCGCATTAACACGTGTCAAAAATGTTTAAGTACAATTAAGGCGCTGTGCCTTTTTTCCTACTGTATACATGATTCTTTACAGCCGTCATCCTTATGTTTTCCTTAGCTAGGTTTCCCTTTTCCTGCATAATAGTTTATAGATATTATTACAAACGATGAGGATTTCTTGTATTTCCCACTCTTTGACATTTTATCGTGATAAATAGATGAGATTTGATTGATTTATGTTTGATACTTTCAGGGATTTATTCAAACATATGCCCACCTTTATTATACAATATAATAAGTTTAGGGGCCCTTAAATCATTGGGGCTTTAGTCCGTACATATGCCCACCTTTATTATACAATATAATAAGTTTAGGGGCCCTTAAATCATTGGGGCTTTAGTCCGTACATATGCCCACCTTTATTATACAATATAATAAGTTTAGGGGCCCTTAAATCATTGGGGCTTTAGTCCGTACATATGCCCACCTTTATTATACAATATAATAAGTTTTGGGGGCCCTTAAATCATTGGGGCTTTAGTCCGTACATATGCCCACCTTTATTATACAATATAATAAGTTTAGGGGCCCTTAAATCATTGGGGCTTTAGTCCGTACATATGCCCACCTTTATTATACAATATAATAAGTTTAGGGGCCCTTAAATCATTGGGGCTTTAGTCCGTACATATGCCCACCTTTATTATACAATATAATAAGTTTAGGGGCCCTTAAATCATTGGGGCTTAAGTCCATACATATGCCCACCTTTATTATACAATATAATAAGTTTAGGGGCCCTTAAATCATTGGGGCTTTAGTCCGTACATATGCCCACCTTTATTATACAATATAATAAGTTTAGGGGCCCTTAAATCATTGGGGCTTTAGTCCGTACATATGCCCACCTTTATTATACAATATAATAAGTTTAGGGGCCCTTAAATCATTGGGGCTTTAGTCCGTACATATGCCCACATTTATTATACAATATAATAAGTTTAGGGGCCCTTAAATCATTGGGGCTTTAGTCCGTACATATGCCCACCTTTATTATACAATATAATAAGTTTAGGGGCCCTTAAATCATTGGGGCTTTAGTCCGTACATATGCCCACCTTTATTATGCAATATAATAAGTTTAGGGGCCCTTAAATCATTGGGGCTTTAGTCCGTACATATGCCCACCTTTATTATACAATATAATAAGTTTAGGGGCCCTTAAATCATTGGGGCTTTAGTCCGTACATATGCCCACCTTTATTATACAATATAATAAGTTAAGGGGCCCTTAAATCATTGGGGCTTTAGTCCGTACATATGCCCACCTTTATTATACAATATAATAAGTTTAGGGGCCCTTAAATCATTGGGGCTTTAGTCCGTACATATGCCCACCTTTATTATACAATATAATAAGTTTAGGGGCCCTTAAATCATTGGGGCTTTAGTCCGTACATATGCCCACCTTTATTATACAATATAATAAGTTTAGGGGCCCTTAAATCATTGGGGCTTTAGTCCGTACATATGCCCACCTTTATTATACAATATAATAAGTTTAGGGGCCCTTAAATCATTGGGGCTTTAGTCCGTACATATGCCCACCTTTATTATACAATATAATAAGTTTAGGGGCCCTTAAATCATTGGGGCTTTAGTCCGTACATATGCCCACCTTTATTATACAATATAATAAGTTTAGGGGCCCTTAAATCATTGGGGCTTTAGTCCGTACATATGCCCACCTTTATTATACAATATAATAAGTTTAGGGGCCCTTAAATCATTGGGGCTTTAGTCCGTACATATGCCCACCTTTATTATACAATATAATAAGTTTAGGGGCCCTTAAATCATTGGGGCTTTAGCCCGTTCAGCCCCCCCCCCTTTAAATCCACCATATTGTTGGATAGATGGATTATTGATAATTGGTTGGTTGGGTGCATTTATTGCTTGTAAACACAGAAAGGATAAATGTGATATCATCGTAACATCCAAACTGATTGTATTTCAGACAGACTTTCTAAAAGACAAGACATGTGGTTAGGCAGCCAGCTATAATTCAGTTATCCTGTGGTGGGTGTGAGAGGGAGGCAAACCTGATTTTTGCCCACCTGACGCTCACCAAACCGAGGCTCACTACGGCCGTAGATTTAATGAGATCTCGAGCATGATCTATCAGCCATCTAATCCACCAGATCTATTGACTCGGCGTCTCTTCTAGGACTCCACATCTCGTGTTCCCTGACAGCCGATGGGTAGCCTTTAATTTGTCATTAATAAAGCAATAAAGGGAGCGAACAAGAGCAAGGGCGTTAACCAGAGGTGTGGATGGCCAAATATGTTTTACTGGTTTGATGAGGACATGTGACATATGGTGGCATCTGACATACCACGCCAAGTGCCGGGGTTAAATAAGAAATCTAGTGATATAGTTAATTATATTTATGCGGTGGGGAGTCAATGAAAATATTGAATATTTTTTTGCATTAATTCACCTCGACATTTGCATTTATAAATTAAAATATCTGATTTAGTTAGTCGTTAAATTGGTCTTCAATGAGTCAGATATAGTTGGTCAAATTGAGGTTTTTTTTTCGTTTAGTTAGTCAGAATACATCGTTCATTTAGTTAGTAAAAATACATCCTTCATTAGTTAGTCGGAATATATCGTTCATTTAGTTAGTAAGAATACATCCTTCATTAGTTTGTCAGAATACATCGTTCATTTAGTTAGTAAGAATACATCCTTCATTAGTTAGTCAGAATATATCGTTCATTTAGTTAGTAAGAATACATCCTTCATTAGTTTGTCAGAATACATCGTTCATTTAGTTAGTAAGAATACATCCTTCATTAGTTAGTCAGAATACATCGTTCTTTTAGTTAGTAAGAATACATCCTTCATTAGTTAGTCAGAATACATCCTTCATTTAGTTAGTCAGAATACATCCTTCATTAGTTAGTCAGAATACATCCTTCATTTAGTTAGTCAGAATACATCCTTCATTTAGTTAGTCGGAATACACCGTTCATTTAGTTAGTCAGAATATATCTTTCATTTAGTTAGTCAGAATACATCCTTCATTAGTTAGTCAGAATACATCCTTCATTTAGTTAGTCGGAATACACCGTTCATTTAGTTAGTCAGAATATATCATTCATTTATTTAGTCAGAATACATCATTCGTTTAGTTAGTCAGAATACATCGTTCATTTAGTTAGTCAGAATACATCGTTTATTTAGGTAGTCAGAATATATCGTTCATTTATTTAGTCAGAATATATCGTTCATTTATTTAGTCAGAATACATCATTCGTTTAGTTAGTCAGAATACATCGTTCATTTAGTTAGTCAAAATACATCGTTCATTTAGTTAGTCAGAATACATCGTTCGTTTAGTAAGTTAGCTTTATAGTTTATATTTCAGAAGGTGATTTTTATTTTGAGTCATGTAGCTTTAATTAAAATTTGTCAAGAACAATCTCCAGATTTCCTTAAAAGCAAGATGGCAGCGTTATGTTGGAGAACATTAAAGGATTTGTTAAGACTTAGCAGTAAAAGCAATGTTAAACAAATATTTAGAAAAGAAGTTTCGCCAAAAAATACGCTACAAAACAATACACAAGCGAAGTAATTATCTAGATAGAGAAAGGGTAAGAGATGATGTTAATACATATATTTTTTATAAAGATAGAGAGATACAGAGAGAGAGAGTGCATGTGTGAGAAATAAATATGTAAAAAAAGAGCGTGAAAAAGAGAAACGCGATAAAGAGAGAGTGGGGGAAGCCTTAATCACCTGCAAGTAAATTACTAGAAATATTTAAAACGTAGGATGTTCAACTTGAAAACTCTGTTGAGTATAATTCATTTCATGTTTATACAGCCCAGCTGTTTTATTTAAAGCATAAAATGATTGTAAATGTTAGACTTGTATCAGATTCAACCAAAAAAGTCGACTTGAGTCAGAATAAACCCCGTTGAGTTTAGTATCAAAACTTTCTCATTTCACAACACAGAGATGACGACCATTGCCACCAGCTGGGGATATTTACAATGTCATTATCCGTAGATACACTATATAATGTAAGTTAAAATATATAGATAAGTGATTGTGTGTGTGTGTGTGTGTGTGTGTGTGTGTGTGTGTGTGTGTGTGTGTGTGTGTGTCTGTGTGTCTGTGTGTGGGGGGGGGGATGATTTACAACATAGTTTTTAATTTTAGGTGGGTGAATGGTTTCCTAATGCCATGTAGATAGAAGGGTGAGTGGTGTTTAGTGTGTGTCCTTTCATGTCATGGGATAACGGATATTTTCATTTCTCTTGAGGGTAATAGGTGAAAAAAAACACATTTGATATCATGTCAATAATTGAAGACCTAGTGAATTTGCCAATGTTGTGGCGTGTTGGTATTCAATGAATGGACGCCTGTCTAGAGATGGGTGGCAGAGGTCTGTCAATATAATGGACGCCTGTCTAGAGATGAGTGGCAGAGGTCTGTCAATATAATGGACGCCTGTCTAGAGATGGGTGGCAGAGGTCTGTCAATATAATGGACGCCTGTCTAGAGATGGGTGGCAGAGGTCTGTCAATATAATGGACGCCTGTCTAGAGATGGGTGGCAGAGGTCTGTCAATATAATGGACGCCTGTCTAGAGATGGGTGGCAGAGGTCTGTCAATATAATGGACGCCTGTCTAGAGATGGGTGGCAGAGGTCTGTCAATATAATGGACGCCTGTCTAGAGATGGGTGGCAGAGGTCTGTCAATATAATGGACGCCTGTCTAGAGATGGGTGGCAGAGGTCTGTCAATATAATGGACGCCTGTCTAGAGATGGGTGGCAGAGGTCTGTCAATATAATGGACGCCTGTCTAGAGATGGGTGGCAGAGGTCTGTCAATATAATGGACGCCTACCTAGAGATGGGTGGCAGAGGTCTGTCAATATAATGGACGCCTACCTAGAGATGGGTTGCAGAGGACTATCAATATAATGGACGCCTGTCTAGAGATGGGTGGCAGAGGTCTGTCAATATAATGGACGCCTGTCTAGAGATGGGTGGCAGAGGTCTATCAATATAATGGACGCCTACCTAGAGATGGGTGGCAGAGGTCTGTCAATATAATGGACGCCTACCTAGAGATGGGTGGCAGAGGTCTATCAATATAACAGTGTTTACATTTAAAGTTTATTTGCAATCCAAATGTTCTTGATAAAAAAGTTAATCTCATTGTACAAAAAATGGTGAAATCATTCA
This sequence comes from Ampullaceana balthica, assembly GCA_944989445.1. NCBI lineage: Eukaryota > Metazoa > Mollusca > Gastropoda > Lymnaeidae > Ampullaceana > Ampullaceana balthica. The sequence continues at coordinate 691,032 of CALYLW010000222.1, forward strand.
ATCGTAAAATCCTCAAAGTCTGGGAGAATCAAGTCCACCAGGCTGTTAAAGTTCATAGTTGAGGCGCGGCGTTAGATATTGTATTACCTTCAGAAAACCGTGACTTCGTTAGGTGAGTAATAATACAACCATCAGGGCCCAGAGAGATGAGATGACACAGATAGGCATCAGTAAACATAGATGATATCGCTGTGGTTGGAACACGGGGACAGATAGCTATCGGAGAAGAGTAAATGACAATCGAATTATTTAGATCGGGTGACCTGTCGCTTTGATTACGTTAAGTATGAAGTTAATCTCTGTGCCAGCTGCAGGCAAGGGCTTGTCAGCTGTAGGAAAGGGCATTGCAGTTGTAGGCATGACATTGCAGCTGTAGGCAATGATACGCCAGTTGTAAGAAAATACATGCCATATGAAGCCAGAACATCATAACTGTATGAAAGGACATTGCAGCTGTAGGAAAGGACATTGCAGAGTAGGCAAGGACATTGCAGCTGTAGGAAAGGACATGCCATCTGTAGGAAAGGACATGTCAGATTTAAGAAAGAACATGCCATCTGTAGGAATGACATCATAACTGTAGGAAAGGACAGATTGTGAAAGAGGATGGCATGAAGTAGTGGGAAGATTGTGTAAGAGGATGGCATGAAGTAGTGGGAAGATTGTGAACGAGAACGATGAAGTATGAGATTGACATCAATGATTAATTCATTTTGAAAAAAAAATTATCCACAATGCAATGTAAACTAATGTTTACAAATAAACATATGTGTATTAACAATCGGATAAATTTTCTTGGATGATAATAGACATGCTCTACTCTAGGTTTAGATTCATTTAATAATCATTCGTTTTAAACTGACTATTTTAATGTATATAGCATTAGAAATTGGTCAATTTTAAATCACATTTCTTTCAACAACAATCAACAACACCATTCACTTCTCTCAGCTACGACAAAGTTCTCCTCACCATTTAAAATGGCTCAGTTTAACTCACATCTATGAACTAACTAAAGTTTGTAATAAACATATCTTTATGATATTGCAATCGTGCAAAAAATTCAAAATAAGGATTTTAATAAACCGAGTTTTGCAATCTTGTCTGTACATGTATATCTGTCTGTGTTGCATATCTGTCTGTACATGTATATCTGTGTGTATTGTATATCTGTCTGTGTTGTATATCTGTCTGTGTTGTATATCTGTCTGTACATGTATATCTGTCTGTGTTGTATATCTGTCTGTGTTGTATATCTGTCTGTACATGTATATATGTCTGTGTTGTATATCTGTCTGAACATGTATATCTGTCTGTGTTGTATATATGTCTGTGTTGTATATCTGTCTGTGTCTGTGTGAACACGATATTACTTGAGTACCATTTCAGTTACGTTGACGAAATTTCTTAAATAATTAGTTGATCCTATTATTAGGTTTCTTTTAACCTTTGAGCGATCTCCGGTAACCGGAATTGGTAACTGTATTTCCGGTTTCTCAAAAATTTTCAGAATTTGTTATTTTTAATCATATCCTCATAAAAGAGCATATTTTAAGAACTACACCGCTTTATGCGTTTTCTCAAAAAAACTAGTGGTTTTGTCACAAACTTCGTTTACGCATACATACTAGGAAATATTGATTTCACAAACCCACCATTTATATATCCCTATTCCACAGTATGTGCCATCCCGATCCTTACATATGGAATATACGAGAAAGTTTAGGGGAGCTTACTCACACTTTATTAAAATTCTATGACATCTTAGCTCATATTTTTTTTATAAATAAAAAAGTTATCGCACTTATATTTCTACAAATATAACGATTGTAACCCATAATATATTTAGATAATATTTAATAACAAGTAATTTGCAACAATCAGTACAGCTTTTCATAATCAATTAAGACATAAATGAAGATGAAATTTTATTATCATCATCATAGTTGTCAAATTTTTCTTAACAAATGTGTATTACCTATTTAAATTTGTTAGATTGAAGATTGCTGCAATTAAATTTATATAACAATCAACATGATTGAATGTTGTTACAACAAGGTATAAAACTATATGCATAATTAAATGTTGTTACAATAAAGACATAAAAATGATTGGATGTTGTTACAACAAAGAATATAACGACAATCTTGATTGAATGTTATTACAACAAATATATTAAGCAGTATTCTTATTTGAAGGTTGTAACAAAAAGGGATATATGATATAGCATTCTTCCAGACTGTTGCTTATTTGAAGGTTGTAACAAAAAGGGATATATAATATAGCATTCTTCCAGACTGTTGCTTATTTGAAGGTTGTAACAAAATGGATATATGATGTAGCATTCTTCCAGACTGTTGAAAGTCTGCTAAGGTATTGTGTCGTGAGCTTTAATTAAGGCGTTCATTCTTTTGGAGATTTATAGACTAGGTCCTTTTGGTGTTGATAGACTAGGTCCTTTTGGTGTTGATAGACTAGGTCCTTTTGGTGTTGATAGACTAGGTCCTTTTGGTGTTATTAGACTAGGTCCTTTTGGTGTTGATACACTAGGTCCTTTTGGTGTTGATAGACTAGGTCCTTTTGGTGTTAATAGACTAGGTCCTTTTTTTGTTGATAGACTAGGTCCTTTTGTTGTTGATAGACTAGGTCCTTTTGTTGTTGATAAACTAGGTCCTTTTGTTGTTGATAGACTAGGTCCTTTTGTTGTTGATAGACTAGGTCCTTTTGTTGTTGGTAGACTAGGTCCTTTTGTTGTTGATAGAAAAAAGTCCTTTTGTTGTTGATAGACTAGGACCTTTTGGTGTTGATAAACTAGGTCCTTTTGTTGTTGATAGAATAGGTCCTTTTGTTGTTGATAGACTAGGTCCTTTTGTTGTTGATAGACTAGGTCCTTTTGTTGTTGATAAACTAGGTCCTTTTGTTGTTGATAGACTAGGTCCTTTTGTTGTTGATAGACTAGGTCCTTTTGTTGTTGATAGACTAGGTCCTTTTGTTGTTGATAGACTAGGTCCTTTTGGTGTTGATAGACTAGGTCCTTTTGGTGTTGATAGACTAGGTCCTTTTGGTGTTGATAGACTAGGTCCTTTTGGTGTTGATAGACTAGGTCCTTTTGGTGTTGATAGACTAGGTCCTTTTGTTGTTGATAGACTAGGTCCTTTTGGTGTTGATAGGCTAGGTCCTTTTGGTGTTGATAAACTAGGTCCTTTTGTTGTTGATAGACTAGGTCCTTTTGTTGTTGATAGACTAGGTCCTTTTGGTGTTGTACCATTTATTGTTACCATCTTGTGTTTACTGAAAAGTCCAATTCCTCAAGAACAACTTCAGAATGGAATCGGACTCATTTCTACTTTTGTTTTGTTTATGTAATTTTCCTGGTGTCGTGAAGTGATAGGTGAAAAAGGGGACATCAGTAGCCACGAGGATCGACTTCAGAGATGACGAGGAAACTTCAAGTTTCCAATCAATAGATATTCATATAAACATTTTGGATGATTTGAATTGAATCATAAACAATATGCGTGTTAATATTAACTTTCTGAGAATGTGCCTATTCCCATGCTGCTGTTTCCCTCGCCTTCACTTGCCCGCCCTTGTCACTCTTCTCAATTTTGTTATCCTAGTCACTTTTATTTGATTTTTGGGGGTATTTATAGTCATCCACGGATCTCAGTATGACCCACTATATCCGATAGAGGATCATGATCTAGGCTGTATTCACTTTGAGGATTTCAATAATTGCATCTTAATTAAAACAGTTATTGTTTTGTTATTGTATTTGCGTAGAATTTCTTTGTTTCGCTCTCCATTTCAGGAGTCATCCTATTTATTTCCCATCCCATGTGAGTTACCTCCCCAAATCTCTTCCCTGAACAACCCCCCCCCCGTTCTTTCACACACTCCCTTCACCCGGCACACCCTGGTATTGTCCCACACACTAGAGATCTGCCAAGAAAACAGGACACAAGAGAGTTGGTATTGGCAAGCCAAATGGCCGAGGCTAGGCCGCCGATGACTGTTTAATGAATAACACCGTTTAACTCCCGGCCGAGAAATTATCTCCCATTCATCGGGGCCTTTCTTCCTTTCACCGCCGGCCAAATGAGTTTAATAAACTGACGAGCTCGCATGCCTGTCGATTAGTGACCGCCGTGCTGGACCAGCATGGCTTGCGGCTAGCGTTCATTGCAATTTTCTCACTCCAGATATGTGCTCGCTACAAGGGCGGGTATCTTTATGTTCTACCCCAATTGCTACCAAGAAGGGTTATCTTCTTTATGTTTTAACATTACCGCTACCAATAGGAGGTATCTTCAGTAGCTACCCTTATAATGTTGCTACTAAGTTCTACCCATATTTCTTTTTTTTAACCGAGGGGGGGGGGATCATCTTACATTTCTTACATTATTGGATCTCATTTGAAATATCTTCTTTCTCTAACTATTTCTCTCACAAGGTGACACCTTCCCGCCCCTCCACCACTTTATTCCCTCTACAGTGGGATGGGGATAGTAAGATTTTTCTTTTTAAAAAAAAGACTGTAAAATTATATTAACATTTGTATGATAAGAAGCCCTGCAAAGGCCAAAAACATAATAAAAAATATTATAATGGTCTTAAATGAAATATATTTATAAATAATTAATTATTCACTTTATTGTTATCGAGGATAAACGTGAAATACAGTCGGACCTCACTAAGTCGAAATTCCCTAAGTCGAAAACCTCCCTATATCGAATTAATTGCTAGGTCCCGGCCAAATTACATAAGACTAATGTATTTTAGATCTCCTTAACTCCAAGATTTTCTCTTAGTTGAATTTTCAAAGGCGTTTGGGTTATTATTCTGGAGTGACATTTCAGAACACGCGTTCCGTAGAGCCACGTAAATGGACGTAAAATCTTATCTTAGTGCATTCCACAATGGATTAAGCGACCCTTGCAAGTACACATAAATGACAAAGACAAGAAAATCGAGTGGCAACTAATTCGCGTTCCTTTGCTGGATGCTGTGACTCCTATTAAAAATAAAAATCTTACTCCCCCCATCCCACTGTGGAGGGAGTAAAATATGGGAGGGGTAGGGAAGGGCTTGTGTCGACATGTCAAAGTAAGTTGGTTTCCTTTCATATGACACATAGACACCGCCTCTCTTTCCTGTCAAGCCTACTGGCCGGTATCGCTGTCCCCCCCCCCTCTCAATATCTACATTGTTCTGGATTAATCGGTGTCTATTACGCCATTTTCCCTAACTCAAAAACTCCTTTAGACGAATTTTTTTGTTTGTTCCTTTTGAGTTCGACTTAGACAGGTCCGACTGTATTTATTTTTTTTAAAATACAAATTTAAAAATTAAAGATTTAGAGGGAACCCTTTTGAGCTGGCGCCCTTGGCAACTGCCCCGATGCCAACCCGTTGCTACGCCGCTGGCTGGTGGATATTTCTTTAGGCTTATCATTGTGTCTTCTCCTTACGCTTAATGGCCTCCTGTGCTATGGAGCTAGATCATTAACTGGTATATTTCAGAAAGTTAGTAACTTTCAGATCATTGGAATGCATCCAGTTTATGGCTTAACCGTATCTAGGAGTAACACCAAGTCATGTCTACATACACCCAACACCAAGTCATGCCAACATCCACCCAACACCAAGTCATGTCTACATACACACAACACCAAGTCATGTCTACATACACCCAACACCAAGTCATGTCTACATCCACCCAACACCAAGTCATGTCTACATACACACAACACCAAGTCATGTCTACATACACCCAACACCAAGTCATGTCTACATACACCCAACACCAAGTCATGTCTACATACACCCAACACCAAGTCATGTCTACATACACCCAACACCAAGTCATGTCTACATACACCCAACACCAAGTCATGTCTACATCCACCCAACACCAAGTCATGTCTACATACACCCAACACCAAGTCATGTCTACATCCACCCAACACCAAGTCATGTCTACATACACCCAACACCAAGTCATGTCTACATACACCCAACACCAAGTCATGTCTACATCCACCCAACACCAAGTCATGTCTACATACACCCAACACCAAGTCATGTCTACATACACCCAACACCAAGTCATGTCTACATACACACAACACCAAGCCATGTCTACATACACCCAACACCAAGTCATGTCTACATACACCCAACACCAAGTCATGTCTACATACACCCAACACCAAGTCATGTCTACATACACCCAACACCAAGTCATGTCTACATCCACCAAACACCTTTCTTCAAACACAAGTAACAAGCAACACAACTGAATGTTGCACTTTATTTGTGTGCACATCGAAAACTTTTTATTAAAAATAATTGTCCTGAGATATCAAACGATGCGGCCCTCACCCATCCACATCTCTCTAGTTACGTCACTGAAAACATTGGTACTAAAATAAAGTCTGAGTGTTGCAATAATAATGTGTTATTCTCATGGTTTTTAGTGGTCTTTGAGATATTGAATGTTTGTTTGTTGGTTGTTTTTTTAGAAACAATTTATTGTTAAATCAATCCCCTATTAAAAAAAAAGGAGGGGGGGAGGGTAATTTTTTAACACTGCTCCCAAAAGTTGCCGTATTATTATTTTAGACTTTTAAACGATGCCTGGCTTTACTTATCGCATTTCCAAATCTCGTCTTTTCTCTCTACTGTGGATATCTAGGCGAAGAAAATGCCACGTAACTGTACGGAGACTTTATAAATGATGTTATTTGGTAAAGTAGCTTTGACCTATGTCTCAGTCTTTAACTTTTAATTAAGCATCCGATGTTCAACACCTAAGATCCAATGGATCATACTCGTCAACCCTAGCCACAAAATGAGATCAAGTCAACAAATAAAAAATTGGAGGAGTCGTGACGACCATGTGATCGCTAACAAACGGCGCGTGATTGCACGTCACAATAACGTTACGTCACACACAGACCAGGCAGCAATAAATCAAAAATTATAAGTCAACGGAAGAAAGGGACCAGCACTAGAATAATCCATGATTAAGGTCTGTTCGCTGAGCTTGTAATCACCGTTGGGTACAATGGATGACCTTGACACCTCTGCTCGTGCCCGCGTTCCTCGCGGCCCTCGGCTATCACGAACGAGGCTCGCTAATTGTGCTGCTTGTCAAAGGGCCGTACAGAGACAGGCCAAGCGTGAAAATAATAAACTGGATTATAATGAAATGATGAGATCAAATAATCGAACACACAATTATTAATAATAACAATTTAATGGATTTAATGACGGCTACTCCTTGAATGAGCTATACTATGCGATCAAACTTCGGCCTCCCGTTCATGGTGTGTTAAACAACGTGTAATTACAAGCCCAACATCCTCTAACCCAATTTTTCTGGCCATCTGTAGTTTAACGACTTACTCTAGAATGAAAAACTGTTGTTTTTTTTTAAATTCAGATTGGTTTGTGTGCTCATGTGTGTAGGCAAGGGGGGGCCAAGGGGGCACTTGCACCCCCCCCCCTTTACTTTTAGAAAAATTTCATAAAAATCTCATAAAGTTGTTACAATAAAACTGAACTAAATTTCCTGAAAGTTTATTACATTGAAGACAGTGTACATATATCAAGCATAAAATAGAATTCTATCTTCAAGTGTAACTGATTACATTACTGATTGTTCTAAGTATTCAAGTTGTTTAACAATTTCTGTCACATTTTCAGCAAAAATCCGCAAGCTTTTAAATTTATGTGTCCATCTAGTTTCACATAGCAAAGGAACATTTGGAATTAGCTTTCTTCGCTGATTACTTTCTCGGAAAAACACTATGATTGACTTAATAGTTCCTATTGTGTTTCGTATAGAATTCACAGTATTTCAATCGTTCACGACAAGATTCAGTTTATGTGAACTGTAATTTAGAAATGCTGCTTTGGGGTATTTTTTTCGAATTATTGCTGGACTCCTCCTTCTTTACCTGTCATTGTAGAACATCCGTCATATCCTTGACCAACAAGCTTTGTCATATCTAACCCAAATTCTAATGAATTTGTAATGATGGTGTTGGCTAAACCTTCAGCTGTTCTATCGACAATTGGCATATATCCCAGGAATTCTTCTGTGACCATCATTTTCCCATTTCGTTCTTTTACAAATCTAACACCAAGTGACATCTGCTCAATGCCTGAAATGTCATTTGTCTCGTCGGCAAGTATAGAAAATGCAACTGAATTATTTGCTTCACGAGAAATGTCTTCATGCAAGAGAGACCCACAAACTTCGATTATAGTGTTTTGCGTAGTTGCCGAGATATACTTAGCACTACAAGAACCAATCGACAAATGATTACCATGACCTTCATCTCCAGATTCAACACGAAACTCTAACATGTCATAAAATAACCAGAATTTGATTCTTTTACACGAAGTGCTAAATCATGCATGCCGCAGGATTGTAGAAATGATGGGACCCAGTTTATTGCGAATTTCTTGAATTTGTCTTCTAAATTATGAGTCCAACTGATCATCTATAGAAACTGCTTTGACTTCCAATAATGCAACAAAATTGGTTGCATCTTCATGAGAGCCTTTGTGTCATGTGCTTTGCATGTGGCTACATGCATCTTCGTTGAAATCTTTATATTTTGTACATGGTTTGATGACAAATGCCCACAGAACTCCTCGAATTACTTTTTGCGGAAACAAAACGCAATATTTGCAAAAGTCACCTTTTAACATTTGCGAGTATAAAAGCCACGGTGAATAGTCTGATAACCATGCATATCTAAAAACTAAAAACTCTGTTTCCCTCACTGTCAGCTCTAAAATCATACCTTTTATCAGGGTCCAACAATCACGAATCAGCTGCAATTTCAACACAATTAAAAGGTCGTGTGTCCAGACATACCTGCCAATATCCAATTTGGGGGTTGAAATCTTATGAGCAACATCCGAGTTTATGTTTGACAACGAATCTTATGAGCAACATCCGAGTTTATGTTTGACAAAGAATCTTATGAGCAACATCCGAGTTTATGTTTGACAACGAATCTTATGAGCAACATCCGAGTTTATGTTTGACAAAGAATCTTATGAGCAACATCCGAGTTTATGTTTGACAAACGAATCTTATGAGCAACATCCGAGTTTATGTTTGACAACGAATCTTATGAGCAAAATATCCGAGTTTATGTTTGACAACGAATCTTATGTTTGACACTCGAGTCTTGTTTCTGACGAATGAGTCTTCATGTCTTACTGATGTCATCTGAAAGTCAAGACTGACATATGAGTCTTATATCAGACAGCCGAGTCTCGTGCCTGTCATTTGTGACTTGCGTCTGACATCGTGCGAAAATATTTGACGCCATGAATAAAATTGACATGTGGAAGACCCAAACAGTCCAACTCTTTAGATTAAACCCAAAGCCTAAAGGTCAGTGTTAGAAAATAATTGACTCCAAGCCATTGTTCTTTTTAAATCCCTTATATTAACTTCACCGCCGTCTCTCTCTGTCTGTCTGTCTCTCTCTCTGTCTCTCTCTCATCATCTCATGGGCTCGGCGGGCGGAAAAACAAAAGTCGAAAATGACCCACTTCCAATGATCCGATCGAACTGAAATTTGGCACACGGACCCGTCTTACCTAACAATGCATCGTATCAAAATTTCAGATCGATCGAACGTACCGTAATTAAATTAATGCATTTTTAGTTTATCCTTATATGAGGTATGTAATTTTAATTCACGATTTGTTATTGTTTTTTTGCCACGTGAAAGTTTGAGCATTGAGGCGACCCAACGAAACGACAGTGCGCTTTTGTTTACATTTTACGTGTCACTCTGAGCTCGGTCAAGCGAATCGGTGACCAGACTTTTCCCCTCTCCCCCCACCCACCCCTCCCCCCCCCCACTAGGGTTATGATGCAAAGTTGAGTTAAGACAGATTCAGTCTGTAAATGTTTGAATATAATCAATACTTTTAGTTATGTCTCATCTATAAGGTATTTATAGTCAAAAACTTTGTTTTTACGGGGTTGTTTAATTAAATCCCTTATATTAACTTCACCGCCGGTCATCTCATCATCTCTGTCTTGGGCGGGCGGGCGGAAAAAGAAAAGTCGAAAATGACCCACTTTCCGTAATCCGATCGAGCTGAATTTTGGCACACTGACCCGTCTGACCGAACAATGCATCGTATCAAAATTTCAGATCGATCGAACATACCGTAATTAAATTAATGCATTTTTAGTTTATCCTTATATGAGGTATGTAATTCAAATTCACGGTTTGTTATTGTTTTTTTCCCACGTGAAATTTTGAGCTGACGCATTGAGGCGACCCAACGAAGCGACGGGGCGCTTTTGTTTACATTTTACGTGTCACTCTGAGCTCGGTCAAGCGAATCAGTGACCAGACTATTCCCCTCTCCCCCTCCCACCCACCCCTCCCCCCTAGGGTTATGAAGCAAACTTGAGTTAAGACAGATTCAGTCTGTAAATGTTTGAAAATAATTAATACTGTTAGTTATGTCTCATATATAAGGCATTTATTGTCAAAAACTTTGTTTTTACGGGTTTGTTTTTTAAATCCCTTATATTAACTTAACCGCCGTCTCTCTCTGTCTGTCTGTCGTCATCTCATGGGCGGGCTGGCGGAAAAACAAAAGTAAACAATGACACACTTCCCGTAATGCCATCAAGCTGAAATTTGGCACACGGACCCGTCTGACCAAACAATGCATCGTATCAAAATTTCAGATCGATCGAACGTACCGTAATTAAATTAATGCATTTTTAGTTTATCCTTATATGAGGTATGTAATTCAAATTCACTGTTTGTTATTGTTTTTTTTCCACGTGAAAGTTTGAGTAGACGCGTTGAGGCGACCCATCGAAGCAACGGGGCGCTTTTGTTTACATTTTACGTGTCACGCTGAGCTCGGTCAAGCGAATCGGTGACCAGACTATTCCCCTCTCACCCTCCCCCCCCCCAGGGTTATGAAGCAAACTTGAGTTAAGACAGATTCAGTCTGTAAATGTTTGAAAATAATCAATACTGTTAGTTATGTCTCATATATAATGGATTTATAGTTAAAAACTTTGTTTTTACGGGTTTGTTTTATTAGTTTATTTAACGGAAACGTTAAAAGCAATTAGAGAGTTCCTATAATTCTTAACATTTCACATTGTCTCAAACAAAATTATATATAAACCCTTTCCTGCGAGATATATCATTTTTATTTCTGTTAATAAAGTGCCATTTCATTGTTATCTTTGGTGAAATATTCGTCATCACTGATTTCGCTCAGGAAGCTAGAAATTCTCGCCACGCCCTGGCGGCGTTATGGTGAAAACTGTGGAGGATATTCCTGCGCCACTTCATTCTCCCGATAACCGCATTACGCACGCACGTCACGGGGTATTGATTGCCTTATTGGGAAGACAAAACGCATTAAGCACTCACCGCAAATACTAAACTAATGGTAATAAAAATGTTGCCGCTTCTAATCTGGGCGGATAAAGAACTCACCATCACGCACGCGCGCCAGTTCTTAGACCGGATAACCGCCAGAGTCTTTCCGCTGTCGGGGACTTCTTGAGGGACGCAATTTCCTGGCCCATATCTTGGCGCGGACGGGATGACCAGAGGCCGATAAGGCCAATCGAATTACGACAAACAGCTCTAGTGTCAGGCGGTGTTTGTCTTGTGCTTAAAGTCCATTACAGAGACAACTGCCAGCCGCTTGAGTTAGCTTTGCCTGTGTGACAAACTGATGGACAACTGCCAGCCGCTTGAGTTAGCTTTGCCTGTGTGACTGATGGACAACTGCCAGCCGCTTGAGATAGCTTTGCCTGTGTGACAAACTGATGGACAACTGCCAGCCGCTTGAGTTCACTTTGCCTGTGTGACAAACTGATGGACAACTGCCAGCCGCTTGAGTTCACTTTGCCTGTGTGACTGATGGACAACTGCCAGCCGCTTGAGTTAGCTTTGCCTGTGTGACAAAATGATGGATAACTGCCAGCCGCTTGAGTTAGCTTTGCCTGTGTGACAAACTGATGGACAACTGCCAGCCGCTTGAGTTAGCAGGGCATGTGTGACTGATGGACAGCTGCTAGCCGCTTGAGTTAGCTGGGCCTGTGTGACTGATGGACAACTGCCAGCCGCTTGAGTTAGCTGGGCCTGTGTGACTGATGGACAGCTGCCAGCCGCTTGAGTTCGCTTGGCCTGTGAGACCAACTGATGGCTATAAGCTAGTCTCATTGTGGCTGCAAAGTAGACCAAGTGTTTTAACAGATTTTTTAAAAAATCAGATACATTATTAAATTGACTCTACCCTTGTTGAATGGAACATCAGTATAAAAATTTTGTTAATACGTATCATCTAGCTATTACATTTTTAAACTGTTTTTAACTGCATTTATTTCCCTACACATTATTATAAAAATATAATATTATAAAGATATTGACAAAGCTAAATCCCTACAGTTTTGCTTTTATTGTAGCCAATAACAAAATATGTCTTGGTTAAACGACTAAGTTGGACAATATATTCACCTCGACAAATATGGCAGGACTAAATTATAAAATAATTAATGCTGGTACTGATTCTAAAAAAAAATTGATTAATCTGGACAAAATTTAATCGATTAATTTCGATTAATTATTTTTATGTAACGCATATATAGATCCCGTTAAGTCATGATTCATTATTGAGTGAAATCGGTTAAGTCTCGGTAATTCCATGGCTCCCAAATTTTGTGACGTAACACAGTAAATTCGTTCTGCTATGCAAATATAAGGGAGAAAAACATTTTTGTTTAGGTATGCAAGTCTAAATAAATAATAATAATACGAGGGAAAAGTATGTAAGTAACGAAAAATACAAATTAGGAATAAATTTGAGGGAAAAAATGAAATATGTTTTTAAATTGTAATCAAATTTAATTCGATCAAATTAATTTTAATCGATTAAAAATTTTAAAGATTAATCGATTAATTAATCGTTAATTTCCGCAGCCCTAAAAATAATATATTTGAAACATTGATATATTTAGTGGAGTCAAGTCTCAAAACGACTGGTTGGTGACGTATCAATCTGACGCTAAATACCAAGTGCCCTATAATAAATCTGTTTCTAAAGTGCACCTCTCCAATGAAATCATCCTATCTTCCCAGTGGCCGGGTGACGTTGTTGGTGGACGCACGCTATCACTCCACTCACCACCCAATACTTGTGTCCACATTGCTCCGGCCGTCGTCCTTTGCCGTGGTCACGTGATCTCGACAGTGGGTCCAGCAGCTTCCTCCCAGGACGCGAGCATGAGGCCAATGTTTGGATTAGATAAGGAGACGACAGCAGAGCGAGGACCGTTGCCTTTAGTAGAAAATTCTTGAGTTGTATGTATATCAAATATGGAGGTGTGGATGAGAAATATGGAGGTGTGTGTGTTGTTGCTCTATTCAGGTTCAATTGAGTTTCTGTTCAGTAACTGATTCGGTTTGATATAACACTTTAAAAATCATTTTTGTAGGTTTTATTCGTACAATATCGTACAATGAAAGTAATTGTAACTTAAAATCAGGAGGCAAAAAGGGGGAACTGTTTTCTACCACAGATTATCAACATTTAATAAATGGAAACAATGTTTTCAATAAGTAAACAACCCCCCCCCCAAAAAAAAACACTTCAGACTTAAACAAAGGGAGGACAACCCAACCCCCTTAAAACCTCCTGACATAAACAACTAAGGGCCGAAAAGATAGAAGTTTTGAAATGGTCTAACAAATCCACAAAACGTTTAAAAATGTGATTACAGAATTCCTTTCTTCAGAATGGAAAATGAGCGATTGATAAATTTGCATGACCATAAGGCAATGTACAAATCACGGTGTGTTAAGTAGGGACTTTTTGGAAAAGGCGTTGGAAATGGTGGAGTTTTTTAGACAAAGGTCTTACCCTGAAGCTATACTTCAATCTGCACTTCAGCGAGTTAAAAACTTCACTCGTGCCGACGCCTTTGTATCACGCTCCAGTGATAGTAATGAAAGGAGCAAATTGGTGCTCACATACCATCCCCACAACATCAGAGCAAAGGAAATATTTGTGAAAAACCGCACCATCCTCCTCGCGGACCCTGAGACAAACAACATATTTTCCACCCCACCCCTCATTGTATTCAGGAGGGACAAAAATCTGCGAGACCTATTGGTTCGTAGCCGTCTGCTTATTCCGTCCTCCCATCTGGGCACTAAGCCATGTGGTCGTAATCGCTGCAAGACATGTCCCTTTGTTACCCAGACGGACCAGATTGTCTTCCCTAAGGGGACATTCAAGATTAGGAATGGCTATCTTTGTACTAGCCGCAATGTGGTCTACACCATTGTGTGTAAGCGCTGTCCTTTGAAGTACATTGGTGAAACGGGGAGGTTACTTTCTTGCCGTATCGCGGAACATGTACGTGCCATTAAACAAGACAAACAGTGTCCTGTCTCCCGACACTTCAATGGATGGGACCACATGGGCGTCGATGACATGTCTGTCACCGCCTTGGTTTCTTGTACAAACACACCCGGCCGGGTCAGTCTGGAGAATAGACTAATCCATGAATATGGGACTCTTACACCACATGGGATCAACGTTGTGTTCGCACTGACAAGCTGATTGATTGGCCACACCCACCCTTTCCTTTCCTATTTAAGCTCTTACTTTTCTCTCCTTGCTTTATCTCTACTGGACTACTTGGATTTCACCGCAGCTAAGTGTTTTTTTTTCTATTATTTCGTTTTATTCGTTTCATTTGTGTACTATTTGTCCGTTGAAGAAGGCTCTTTGCCGAAACGTTCGCTGTTGTGTTACGTCCTGTCAGGCCTACTAATACCCTGTTTTTATTTAATGCATTTACCTAAGTAGGGACGTCGTGTTGAGAAATCACCTTACCAGCTCTGTAACTCTATACCAAGCAAAGAGTTCAGCAGAACTCTACTGGTCAAAATGTGAAACTGTGAGATAAAAGGAAAGACCAGGCGGGTTTAGAGGAGTGCAATCATGTGCTGACCACATGGGAACAATGGAAATTATCATAGACACTGCTTACAATGACTATCTCCCCATTATATAAACCATAAGTCGTGCACCTTTTGAAAGCCGTTTTAAGAGTATTCACAGAGGAACTATGAGGTCAGTTATGCGCCAGTATTTCATGGAATGTCATGATTATAATCATCATTTTTTTTTAAAAGTACGATGATTTCATCTTCAAGTGGTAAACAGCCGCCGACAGGTCAATGAAGTTATGTATACAGCTGAGTAAATCAAGGATGTCTTCTGTTGTCTCCTCTCATGTTCTTTCTTGCGTTAGATTGGGCAACAGACTTTAGGAATATGGATAAATAATAATTGGACTCTAACAGAAAAATATGAATATTGAAATTTCCTAAAATTTAGTCATATCTTATTTTATCTTATCTGTTACAGACGCTCCTTCTATATAGAAGATTATTGCGTACTACGTTTATCTATGGTTTGTGTCTAGTCCTGCATTTTTTATTAGAGTTTTAAATGTTGATAAAGTGTGGGTGTCCTGGTTTCTTCAGGCAACCCATCGCACGCCCGAATTCCGGACAGAAAAAAACGAGAATTTTTTATGTTTGCTCTTGCATACTGAATAAGAAATGTGTTTTTATCCTTATGTCTATCTGAGGGTTGTATTAAGTTATCTTTGTGTTGTATTTCTAAATTAGAGTTAATTGCTTTATGTATGATTACTAATTTACTCTTGGTTCTTCTATCCTCTAGTGTTTCAAGGTTTAATGATTTAACTAGTGGTGTTATTCTAGTCAGTTTTGAATATTCTCCAGTAATGAATCTGGCAGCTCTTTTTTTAATTTGTTCTAGTGTATCAATGTTTTCTTTGGTGGATGGGTCCCTTACATAAGATGCATATTCTAGTACAGGTCTGACCTGTAGTCATTCTCCCCGATAGCATTTAGTGGAAGATTTAAACTATATTGAACGAAGCCCGTGAAAATGTGGGATGAAAATCGAAAATAAAATAATAAATAAATAACATGTTATTTTACATTATGCTATAGAACAAGATGCAACATTAGTATTTTCTTTAGGTAGGCTAGGTAGAATATCATTGCAATTAATTAAAAATATATTTGATTATTTGTAATACCATGAAAACTGAGTTTTTTTCACTCTTTATTGATATTATAATGCGCCGTCATGATAATGAAAATTGTAACATATAAAAAAAAATTTTTATTTGTCACAGCCGTCTCCCGCGTTTGCGGAAAATTATACTTTGTTCCATCGAGTAAAACCTTAAACTAGAGGAACACAAGAAACCCTGTACAACTACTGGAACACAAGGTGTCATTGTAGGAACACAAGAAACCCTGTACAACTACTGGAACACAAGGTGTCTTTGTAGGAACACAAGAAACCCTGTACAACTACTGGAACACAAGGTGTCTTTATGTATAGTCGGTATCCAAATGAATAGTTTACAACTCTACGAGAACCCAAAGATCCTATTACACTTACGGAAACGAAACAAAGTTGAGCTCAAGTTCAACTTCTCCTGATAAAAAGACTGCACGCCGTCATGAATGCAGGTGTGGGGTGTAATCATTAAGAACTACAGCTGTCTCATCCCCGGTTCATTGATCCCAACAAATGTCACACGCGCACACACACACACACACACACACACACACACACACACACACCTTCCAAACGTGGTGAGCATTGAAATCGTTAGCCGCCATTTCCGCCGCGCGTGAATGAAATTAGCCCAGCTATCCACACGATTATTGTGTCAAAATTGGTGGAGAGTTCAGCAAACTCCATTAAAATAACGCGAATTCTCGTCTGGTGCTGGCAATCTCGTCATGAGGAACGGTAGATTAGGTTTAGTGGCAGTACTATAGGGGTCTGGGCTGGACCAGAGGGATTGGGTGCTTTACAGAAAGGGGCTGGGGACTATGGATAAGGTACTTACACCAAAAGGTAAGAAGGCTGAGAGATGCTGTGTTGTCTCCTTTGTCAAATTCATCAACTTGATTACTCAACATGATAGTCGGCGTGTGATAAAATTATATTATCTTATTTACATCGTAAACCGTTAGTCAATGTTCGTATTTAATCGTTTACGGCTTCCAAGGCTGGTAACTGATACATGTCAGTGAGGTTAGATTGTGTTGCTGCTGCAGACAATATTTCTTTCTTATATCTAGAATTTGAAATATTAATTTTTATTTTATTTTTATTTATTTTTTATTTTTTATTTGCCTGAAGGAAAAATCAAACAATGATTTGTCATCCGAGATGGTTTTTATTTTGACTGTTAAAGATTTCAATTTTCCTTCATTTTAGGTCAAGACGAGATGAAGTTCCCATCTGTCTTCAAAGTGATGACAAGACAACTTTGGTAAGGCAGCTTTAGTCACAAAGTGTTGGCAAGACAACTTTGGCAAGGCAGTTTTAGTCACAAAGTGTTGGCAAGACAACTTTGGCAAGGCAGTTTTAGTCACAAAGTGATGGCAAGACAAAGTTGGCAAGGCAGTTTTAGTCACAAACTGTTGGCAAGACAACTTTGGCAAGGCAGTTTTAGTCACAAAGTGATGGCAAGACAACTTTGGTAAGGCAGTTTTAGTCACAAAGTGTTGGCAAGACAAACTTTGGCAAGGCAGTTATAGTCACAAAGTGTTGGCAAGACAAACGTTTGGTAAGGCAGTTTTAGTCACAAAGTGTTGGCAAGACAAAGTTGGTAAGGCAGTTTTAGTCACAAAGTGTTGGCAAGACAACATTGGCAAGGCAGTTTTAGTCACAAAGGGAAGGTTAAGGCTGTTAGTTTTTTAAAATTTAGTCAGTAAATTTTGTAAATAACTCATATTTATATATTACCTCAGCCACACGATTTATAACTGAATTAGCTCTTCTCTCTCTCTCTCTCTCTCTCTCTCTCTCTCTCTCTCTCTCTCTCTCTCTCCTCTCTCTCTCTCTCTCTCTCTCTCTCATCTCTTTATTTCTCTCTTTCTCTTTCTTTCTCTTATTCTCACTGTCTTCTCTTCTTTCTCACTCTTTCTCTCCATCTTCTCTCTCTAATCTTTGTCTCTCTCTCACTCTCTCACTCTCTCTCTCTCTCACTCTCTCTCACTCTCTCTCTATCTCATTCTCTCACACTCTCTCTCTCTCACTCTCTCTCTCTCTCTCTTTCTCACTCACTTTCTCACTCTCCCTCTCACGCTCTCTCACGCTCTCTCACTCTCTCTCTCTCTCTCTCCCTCTCTCTCTCTCTCTCTCCCTCCCTCTCTCTTTAAATAAATAATAAATGTCATTACAAAATATGAAATATGACGCTAAAATATAAGCCAAAGTCTACTTAACAAAAAGATCGTGTAACTTTTACACGTGTCATTACCATTGAACGACACGCGCTCATTATTAGCATGCAGGTTTGTTGTTAACATTGTTCTTTATTTTACCTTATTCACCTTCAATGTTACATGACAAGACCACCTTTAGAGCCTTTGATGTAGAGCAGGCGTCGGGAAACTTTTTGTCTGAGAGAGCCATAAACCCCACATATTTTGAAAAGAAATTTTATGAGAGCCATAAATAATGTTTAAAACTAATAATTCAAGTAAATGTTTGCATTTTGTGTGATTGCAACACTAAAAGTACCATAATTATGTCTCTGAATTCTTTTCATTAACATTGTTATGCTGTTTCTTATATGCAATGAATATTGTAGATCATATGAGTAATAATGAGTAATATCTGAATAAACGTAATTTTTAATAGACGAACATTTGTCTGAGAGCCAGAAGCAGCCATCAATAGAGCCACATCTGGCACGCGAGCCATGGTTTACCGACCCCTGAATGTAGAGAGTAGTAGCAGAACAAAAATGCACTTGACATTTCTTTTTTAAATGAGAACCGTCAAAACGTTGGACGTCATGTTAATGACAGACGAATGGGGAACATAAAATAATTCAGAGAAACATTCAAAATAATTGTGAAAATAACTTAAACAAGCAGAACAAACAACGCAGAACTCCTGTGCGTCTGCTGGCGTTGCACGTGCAACATGAGGATTCAAAACAGACGTTAATTATTTTAACGGTAAGCCTCCGGTTAAAGAGAGATTACCTCCAAATTCCAGATTAGCCATGTCTACCACAGAGTTATCTCAGCTTGTAGCACAACAGAAGTTCTCAAAATATTAGCCATGTCTACCACAGAGTTATCTCAGCTTGTACCACAACAGTGGTTCTCAAAATATTAGCCATGTCTACCACAGAGTTGTCTCAGCTTGTACCACAACAGTGGTTCTCAAAATATTAGCCATGTCTACCACAGAGTTATCTCAGCTTGTACCACAACAGTGGTTCTCAAAATATTAGCCATGTCTACCACAGAGTTATCTCAGCTTGTAGCACAACAGAATTTCTCAAAATATTAGCCACGTCTACCACAGAGTTATCTCAGCTTGTAGCACAACAGACGTTCTCAAAATATTTGCCATGTCTAACACAGAGTTATCTCAGCTTGTAACACAACAGAGGTTCTCAAAATATATCTTACTCCATCAGAGATTTCTAACGTAGTTTGTACTACAACAGAGATTATCAAAATGTAAGTCTGTTCTTCCAAAGAGTAAACAAATTTACCACAAAAACGGTTCTGATCAAATGTTATTTAAATACCAAAAACTATCAAAAGTCTGTAAAAAAAAATAGTGGTTCGCTAAGATTTCATTGTGACAAGTAATGTTCCTTTGTCTCTTTGTGTTTTTAGCTTTAGACCTGCCTCTGTAATGATGTTCTCAAAGCACTGAATCGTATTTTGCTAGCAAATACATCATTTCCAGAATATTTTCTATAGTTGCACTAGTATTGTCTTCACTGTGACCGAGAAAACCCAATTTCTAGTTTCCCAGGATTTAATGTCAAAAATTACAAGAAACATGTGTCAATTTGTTTTGTTTTATTTTACAAAAACGTATATATTTTTTTCCTTTTTAAAAGTCCATTTCAAAAAGTCCGATTTCTGATTCATTCCCTTTGCAAAAACTTTGGTAATGTTTAGCACTTGATTTATGAGTTTCTTTTTGGATTTATTTACTTCCAGTTTTTGTTTACCATTTTTTTAGCGATTTTGTTCATTATTTTTGTTAATGGCACTAACAAAAGATATTAAATAATGATGCTTTAGGAGAATAAGCCATGGAAGTACGCAAACAATTTTGTCCAGTTGCTTACTAACGTCAAAAATCGTTCTAGCGTTACCTGTCTGATCACGCTTTGGTTTAAACCAGTGGTTCCCAAAGTGGTCCTTAGGCCTACGGACCCCCAGGGGTCCGCGGTACCTTTCAGGAGGTCCATGGAAAATTAAATTTGATTTGGGGGTACCTGAACAACGTGAAGGTGTCCGCGCAAGGTTTAATATAAAACAATAAAACTGTGATCAATTTTATTATTATGGAAAATAAAATAAATAACAATAAATAAAATAGTATTTTTTCAACTAATTAAATACGATATTTGGTGCTATCAGTCCTGGAGTGCAATGTTGTTTTACCTAGTAGAACTGAGGTAATTTCCACAGCTATAACTAATCAAAATACTATTGAAAGGTCAAGCTTGATGCGTAAGAAATGCGGAATTCCAAAAAGAAGGTCAGAAAAATACACGTTTTTACTTGAATCTACGAGGGTTGCAAAGTAGGGTATTTTTCAATGTGTCTGGAAGTTATATTTATCTAAATTGTATCCTATAATCAAAAATTATTTTCAACAGTGCTTTACTGTAGCATGCCATTGAAAACGTTAATAATTATTAATTAGTTAATTAATTAATTATTAATAATTATTAACACTGGTTTGATACAACATATAAGAGAATGTCAAGGCTGGATTTAGACTTGATGGGGACCTAGGCTTGTTGAGATATGGGGGCCTTAGGCTATTTGAGATATGGGGGCCCTTTTGAAGTCCATATATTCTATGTCAGTGATATGAAAAAAATTCCGGGGGCCTCCAAAAAGGCGGGGGCCCTAAGCTATAGCTTGATTAGCAAATAGGTAAATCCAGCACTGAATGAGACAACAAACCAGTGTTGTTGAATATTTGAAGTATGGCTATATGTTTGGAAACAAATTCGAAATGTGAAACGCTATTTTCTGAATTAAAAAGATTTTTGAAGTTAAAGCTATTGCTTGACTTCCTGGCATACTTAAAGAAACCTGTAACAATTTAATTTTCAGTACATTGTGTCATTCATCGACATCATTTATGAATTATTCACAAAAAATCTTAGTGAAAGTTTGCATGGATCACTATATTATGTCATTAGTTGTTGTTGGCTTCTTTATGTCTCGTAAGACGGCGGAAGTTTCTGTGCTTCTTTGGGATCCTCGCGCATGGCCCTGCAGCTTCTGTTGCGGCTGTACAAGCCCACACACGAATGGCAGCCTTTGCCGAACTTCTGACACTGAAAGGCAGCACCTTGGGTTGGCTGATTTGCTCTCCTTTTCCTCTTTTGGCGGTCCGCGTCTGCGACCTGCCGCAGGTCTCTTTCTCCTGCTTCTAGCCCGGCAGTCAACGCCTGTATCCATCTGTACCTGTCCCCAGCGAGTTCCTCCCAGCTATTTATGTCGATGCCAATAGCTTTGAGGTCTCTCTTGCAGACATCTTTGTAACGGAGGCGAGGCCGACCTGTAGTCCTCTGTAGCTCAGAATTGATGATGTCCTTTGGGATTCTGCCATCCTCCATTCTGCGCACATGTCCCAACCATCTGAGCCAACGCTGGCGTAGAAGAGTTGTCATACTTTGTATTTTTGCCTGTTGTAGCACCTCATTGTTGGTGACATGGTCCTGCCAGGCGATACCCAGGATGTGCCGGAGACAGCGCATGTGAAAAGCACTCAATCTCCTTTCTTGTCTGGAGTATAGGGTCCAGGATTCACTGGCATAATGGAGGGTGCTTAGCACACATGCACGGTGCACAGCAATTTTGGTTCTGATGGTCAGCTTTTAATTGTTCAAGACTCTTTTTGAGAGCCTGGCCAAAGTTGTGGAGGCCTTGCCCATCCTTATATCTAGGTCGGAATCAAGAGACAAGTTGTTGGTGACATTGGAGCCAAGGTACGTAAAGTGATCCACGGCCTCAAGTAGGCAACCATTGATGGTGATGTTGGGTGGATCAGCATCCTGGGCCATCACTTTAGTCTTTTTGAGGCTGATGTTTAGGCCGAAGTCGCTGGCGGCCTTGGCAAAGCGGTCTATTTGGCTTTGCAAATCTGCTTCATTGTGAGTATAGCTATGGCAGCATCATCTGATCATTTGCAAAAAGCATGTCCCTAATGAATGTTTCTCGTATCTTCCTCTTTGACTTCAGCCTGGCCAGATTGAATAGTTTGCCATCAGAACGGGTATGTAGATAAATCCCCTCGGAGTCATTCACTCATACACATAAAATCACATCACTTTCATCAAAGTTATTAATTGTTTTCAATTTTATTTTAAACAAAAATTATAATTTCCATTAATACTTCTTCAACCAAATTTTGATTTTTTGGGGGGTTTGTAATTTTGGTACTATGCATTTATGTATTTTTTTCACACGGGGGTCCGTGGGGAAGTTTTGACTATAATAAATTTTTTTTAAAATATATATATTGGAGAAGTGAATTATTAAACAAACAAATGGAAACAGTATCTACATAGTTGCAGTAACAAAGTTTGTAAGAGCATATAAGCAATGTTGCATAGCATCAATTAAGATGAGAAATATTTTGAAATAGATAATTGTAAATTTAGCAAAAATTATGTGAACAAAGACAAGGTGAGTGTGCTTTTGTGTTTATACTCTGAATTGGCGTATTTAATGAATAACTTAAATTCTATAAATAACCTAAACTAGGTGCACTTGCGTGTCATGAATTGGCTCAGTGTATACATGGGGTATGGGACTACTAGCAATTTATTGAGATTTTATCCCTAATGTTAGGGATCGAAGTCAAGTGGCGTGCCACTATCATAAATACGAAATACGAAAGTATTTACTAATGTCATATCGTATTATACAATAACATGTGTCGTAAATCTATATGAACTTACGTGTATTAATTTCATAGTTTTATATTAATGTTTGTAAATACGATGTTAAACTATGATTATTTTTCTGAATACTTTATCTTTAAATAAAATTTTTAATTGCATAAATAGAAACATTTAGATATAATAGATTACTAACAAATTGTCTCTATTGAATTTAATTACATTTTCATAGAAGATAAAAGAAAAAAAAACGAATTTTAATAAGAATGCATAATCGCTGATAAAAAACAGATCAACGCCGGTGCTGTATCGTGCGCTGCTGCCAAGAATTATAATTTCGATGCGCGTCTAATATGATAACACACCGTCTTTTAATTTTCATAATACTTTAAGGCTAATTTACTGAATGGTTTCAAAAATGTATTTCTGAATGTCAATATAACAACTATAGTCTTCTAGAATCTAGTTTGACATCATGTGATTTCCGGAATCGCTAAAAGTAATCGTAATTATTGAATATACCACTTTCGGCGCTACGCTATCGCCCTCAAGTGATTAAAATAAATCCATATAATCAAAAAGTGACAACATTTACATCTTTTCATGTTTTTAATTTTTTTTTAAAGTCATCTTTTGATCGCAGACCACCAAGGACGTCTCCGCGGACCACTAGTGGTGCTCTTCAGTAAGCTCACCATAGAGGAGCCTCTTGGGGAGGCGATGGTTGAACATGCGCACTACATATAGTTTAGACTATAAAAGGGGTCCGTGGGTCAAAAAATTTTGGGAACCACTGGTTTAAACCGTGTGTCTAATTTTGAGAAGTTATTATATTATGGCGTACGCTCTCTCAATCGTGCTGCACTTCTAGAAAGCGCAAATTGTCATCTGTGCCTACGGGAAATCAATTTATATCAATAAATTCTACAAATGAGCTGCTAACAAATTTTACTACATCAGCAACTTGGTTTTTCAGTTCAGTAGCATTAGTGTCAGAAGATATCAGATTCATTATCAAATTTGAAGTTTTGGAATTAGAAGCGTTCACATATTTTAATACAGTTTCATTTGTTTCATTTATACATATTTTTAAAAAAAAATTTTTTTATTTTATTAAAATTTATTTTAACGTTTTTAATATTAAGAAGCTAATTAACAACAATAAATTTGCCGCCCCCAACAAAGTGACGCCCGGATCATTCAATTGGACATGTTTGAATTCGATAGATTAAAGTAATTTTCACCTCTTCAACAGTCAATTTGAAGAATCAATTCAAGTTACCTGTACATCAGTGTCACGTTCTCATACTACTTAAACCTCTTTGTTTTTTCCATTCAGTAGCATAATTATCAGAAGAATTTTTATCCAATATTGAGTTTGAAGTTTAGGAAGTAGAAACGTTCACATATTTTAGGAGATTTCCTTAATTTCTTGTATTCATTTGTTATTTTGTTTTTATTTTAATTTGATAAAAAGCTCCACTTTCTTATAAAATATTCATACTTAAAAGCCAATTAACGACGAGGAATTTTCCGCCCCTATCAAAGTGACGCCCGGTGCATTTGACTTCATTTTCACCCTCACTACGCAACAATTTGAGCTCCCAAACAATGGAATTCTCTAAATAAGATCTTGACCTTCAAGACTCCACTTAAAACTCTTCAAACTAATTTCCAATTTAAGAATCAAACATTTCTCCAAATGATAAACAAAGCTTCTGTGCACCATCATGTCGTTATATCTTTTTGTGTGTGTAATTAGGGATTCAATGTTTTAAAATACATGCATTTATAGATATATGATTTACTATTTTTATGTGAAGCGCTGTAAGACCAGGGGTTTGCTGGTGTACTGCGTTTTTTAAAATTATCAAATTATTATTAATATGCTAAATAAATTAACCTTCCTTTCATCATTTTCAACAAGAGAGGTTTTCATCATGTTCAACAAGAGAGGTTTTCATCATTTTCAACAAGAGAGGTTTTCATCCGATTTATTTTGTTTAACACATTTTTTTCCTTTATATGTAATTTTTTTTTAAAAACTGTAATATAATTTTCAATCAGTTTTTTATCAGTAAGTTTTTTCAAGTTAAAAAATAAAATCAAGAGTAGCCAGCTGGTAATGAAATCACTTGATTACAACTGTTAGACATGTACAGTCAACATTTACTGAAACAACGCTTGGGCTTAAGAAAGGATCACCAGTGAGCGAGAAATTAATTTTATACAGAGATGTTGTTTTAAGAATTGATAATTTTTTGCTACCATTCACTTCCGACTGTGATTTACTGAAGATATTAGAGTCTTGAGGAAGATATCTGATGTACACTCAAGTTTCTCTCTCTTTAAATGGGCTAAGCCGGGGGGTGAGGGGTGGGTACACTATCTCAAAGATGTTTATATTGTATCACTAGACATCTTATTACTCGATATTAGACATCTTATCATTCGATGTTATACATCATATAGCAAATGTTAGACATCTTATCATTCGATGTTATACATCATATCACAAATGTTAGACATCTTATCATTCGATGTTATACATCATATCACAAATGTTAGATATCTTATCACTCGATTCAAGACATCGTATCACTCGATGTTAGGGATCTTAACTTTGGTCTAAAAGGGAGGTCTGGGGATTTTGACGTTTCCTTCATGGCAAATCAGACTAGAATTTAAAAGGTAGGGATGATACAATTGTTTTTACTCATTATTTCACAAAGAGAAACGACAATGGATAATCGTAGCTTTTTTTGGTTAGAACTGTTTACTTCCCTTGTTTTCAGTTTGTAGAGGCTGCAGGTCTATACTGCAGCAAGTAATAGTTTGAGTATGTGTGTTACGATCTCCTGCTAGCAGCCGCGTGAAAGATTGGTCGTTTAAAATAAATCATTAGTAATATATTCACTCTCATCACTGACTGATTGACTTGGTAACGTTATTTAAATAACTGTGCTTTGCAGACTATCCAGTACTTTCCTCTATTTGCTCGACGACTACTGTGTATCACCTGTTTATGGGGCTCATATAATTTGATGAATGCATGAATGCTGTCTTTAATGGGCTAACGATACCTATGCTAGACTGGCATGCTGGTTGCCGTCTGATGGTCAAAACATCAAATTGAAAATTCTTCATTTTTAAAAAAAAATATTTGATTTAAAACTCTTTCAAATTTTGGGGAGACTGTTCCTAAAATGTGGTGTCACTGATTCAAAAAAGCGCACGCCCAGGGTCTTCCTCCTGTGTCCATTCACTCATTGAAATTTCAGAAGTAACTGCACAGAAAGCACAGCGCCTTCAAAAATACATGTTCCGATGATAATTCCTTCAAATACTGCAGTTTTGCCGGTAGACCGCTCCGGAAAAATCGGAGGTGGTTGGGAGGGGGGGGGGATTCGATCGATGCGAAGATAATATTTCTGGGAGCTACCGAAGAGAATTCGCCTTTAATTTTATTTCATATTATTATGTCAAACATTATCTATGATGTTGAAAGTTAAATCAATACAAAGAGAGATAACTTTACTAGTGTTGAACCTTGATTTCCTAAAACCCAGTGATATACACTTTCAAAAAGAAATTGTGTGCATTATAAATTACATTTATACAAAGAAATTTTCAAATGCGAAAAAATGTTGGATCTGGCGTGATTTCATTTTAATATGCCTAAATGCACTTTATGTTGTAGATTTAAACGTTGGTAGAGGTAATTTAGTTATCTGAAAATTGGCTAGTAGATTATTTTTTTAAATGTCAACTTTAAAGAGGAAAATTCATTATTTTCGGTATATAAAAGAACCAATAAATCAAACATCACTTGGATCTCGTCTTATTTTCTTAAATTGAAATTTGCCTAAAGTGACGTCACATTGTGATCAGTCGTAGAAAAATACTTCCTTCGCCAGTTGTATGGAGAGAAAATTATAGTGTTCCTATTATCGATGTTTTATATTTAGGGTAAAAATACTTCCTTCGCCAGTTGTATGGAGAGAAAATTGTAGTGTTCCTTTGTATAAAAGAAACTTTTTTTTAAATTATAAAAAATAAAAGTAAAAATTAAGTTTCTAAAAGCTTGAATACCCCCAAAGCAATTTTAGTGGGCCGGGGATAACGGAGGTTTATGTGAAAGGCTGTGTGTTGTTTTGTTTGTGTTTTTTAAATTAGTGTTTTATTACTATACTAGCAACACAGCCCGTCCAAGGACGGGAATAAGTGTAGACTGACCTGTGAAGTTCATGGTAGAACATAACATTACCCACCCCATCTGTCCAGAGATCCTACCTCCCCCCCCCAACACCGCGGTCTTCCCAGAGACCCTAACTCCCCCCCCACACACACACAACGCGATCTGTCCAGAGACCCTACCTCCCCTCCACCGCGGTTTGTCGAGAGACCCGCCATCTCGACCAGCCATACATGTGTATCACGTCAAAAATTCTATACATTATAGTTATAACTATAACAACATTACCCACCCCCGTCTGTCCAGAGACCCTACCCCCCCCCCAACCGCGGTCTGTCCAGAGTTATAATAAATAATCCGTAAAAAAAGTTTTTAACTACACATCCCAACGCCCACCGCTAAAAATAAACTCTTGGAAAAAAACTGCACCAAAAATAATTCGTTTTGAACGTCGTTCAATATGTAAATGAGATTTAATTTTTCTCCGCCAGTGATTGGCTGTAGGAGTCTGTAGGAGTTTAAGGACCAATCGCTATCGATTCCCAGACAGAAACTTGCCTTTTATTAAATAGGAATTGTCAACCAATATCCACAAAATCTGTATTGCAATGCAATATTAAAACTATTTAAATTTACCAATTGATTTAAATAGATGTCGTTTAAGTCTATACAACTTCTTATAAATTGTATTTCGTCAAATTTCGATTGATTAATTTATAATATTATTGAAACCTTTATATTCGACACATAAAGTATTTGAATATTGCTGAAGACGAGTCAACAAAATTACACTGTTCTAACTGGTATTCAAGGAAAGATAACAATAAATTTATTTTTAAAATTTTGATCACGAGTTCCCTCTCTTTGTAAATGTGAACTAGTCAAGGGAAAATATAAACAAACCCTCCAAATACAAATTTCATTATTGTTATTTTTTATTTTGAAAATTTTAAGATTACAAAAGTATTTACAGAATTTATTATCGGTCATTTAAAACAGAATCTTGCATTAAGCATTTAGTGTCACTACAGCTGTGACCGTTCACATTCTCTGTGCTGTTTTATGTGATTAGTATGAATTTGTCCATTTATTAATCGCTCTTAATTTTAATTGTAGACGACCCCTGGCCTAATGTGGGTCGATTTTAGGGAGCCAACTATCCTACATTAGGAACTCTACTAAGATTGATGTCACGGTCACTACTCTTGGTGCTATGGAAATCAACGTTCAGTTTAATACGGCATTTTATTGATTTATATTCACAGTGTAGTTAAACAAGCCACAAACACTTGAAGTTACTAGATAACTTATTATGTAGTTATTTAGATTCACAGTGTAGTTAAACAAGCCACAAAAACTTGAAGTTACTAGATAACTTATTATGTAGTTATTTAGATTCACAGTTTAGTTAAACAAGAAACAATCACTTGATGTTATTAAAATACAAAATACACAAACAGTTTGTGTAAGAAAACAATAAATTTGAGCTTTATTATTAAACTAACACGACAGTAAACGTTTTGGCAAATGCCTTCATCAGTAAAATAAACACAAAGTACGTACTTAAATAAGTAATAAAATTATCTTGAAATTCTCGGTAAAAGCAAAGAGAACGGTTCTCTCGATAAATGGTATTTTTTGCTGCTATATTTGTTGTTGTTTTTTTATAATTTTAATTGTAAAAAATAAAGGTAAAAAAATGATTTTTAAAAACCACGTTTTCATAAGTGGAGTAATAAGAAGAAAATAATTTAAAACGTATAAGTTCAAGTACTTCGATTTAATATGACTAAAAACGTGGGGAGGGCGCTTATGAGGTTTAACATATGCGGTTCACTCATTCTCTCACTTATAGATCTCTCTTTTGCCTTCTAAATTAGAAATCTTTAATTTTTATACCAAACACCCGCCCCACGTTTTAGTCATATTAAATCGAAGTACTTCAACTTATAAGTTTTAAATTATTTTCTTCCTTTTAGTCCACTTATGAAACGTGGTTTGTTTTTTTTTAATTTTTTACCTTTATTTATTTTATTCTTTTTAGTCCACTAATAAAGACGTGGTTTTTACAAATATTTTTTTTACCTCTATTTATTTTACCAAACACTTCATCAGCGCCCGCCCAACGTTTAATAACAACGCGATGAGGTCACAGGGTGAACTCGCCACGTGAAATTAAACTACGGCAGGCGGGTACAGATGCTTATATAAAGATAAACTAAGAAATGCATTAATTTAAGTACGGTACATTCGACTGATCTGAAATTTTGATACAATGTATTGTCATCCAAGATCTATCAGTGGTAAAATTTTGAGCTCTCAAGAACCATCAGAAGTGGTTTAATTTTACGTTGGCAAATTTGAAAAATTGCGGACAGAAAGACACGAAAGCAAGTATATAATAAAATATAGATAAAGTAAAAAGTTCAATAATTTAATAACGGTACATTCGATCGATCTGAAATTTTGAAACAATGCATTGTCATCCAAGATCTATCTGTGGTAAAATTTTGAGATCTCTAGCACCATCAGAACTGGTTTAATTTTACGTTGGCAGATTTGAAAAATTGTGGACATACAAACAAACAAATCCACAGGTATGAAAGCGAGTTAATAAAACGTGGTTTAAAATAGACAACTAAACCTAACCAAAGACACTAAAACTAAAACAACAACCTTAATTACGTTTACGGATACAAATAATTGCACCTGTTCCCTTTTCAAGTGTAAAAAAATTTTATTCCCGGAAGTACGCACTCTGCCATAACAATGTAAATAGATGAGCGCACCGTTCTCTTTGCTTTAGCCAAATTCTTAAAACATACTATATCATAAAATAGTTGTAAAATAAAGAGAAAGAAAAAACACAAAACAATGACACATGATATAAGAAAAAGGAGGAAGTATCAAAAGTTTCAGTGAAAACCACAACGGAAAAAAGATTCTACAGTTAGATAAAATTATAAATTTGGTTAATTCCATATGGAGCCAACGTATTAAATCGTTTTATAAGTCTATTTTCCATGTAGATCCGTGATTCCCAAAGTGGGCGCTACCGCCCCCTTGTGGGCGCTGAAGCGGTCCAGAGGGGAGGTGAAGGCCACGGGTCATTTTGGGGGGGGGGCGGTGAATGACTGTAAGGGGGCGGTGAAAGGATAAACAAAGGAAGAGGAGATTTATTAGGTTTATTTTTTCTTTTAAAAACGTTTTGGACGTTGGTTTGGTTACCGCATACTTCCTCACTTGCATTTAATTTTTTTTAATATGTGCAATTGCGCAATTCCAGACTGCAAGAACATTTCAAATAAAATTAACGGGGATAAAAGAGATGAGGATTTATCTAATTTTCAAACACTAAAATACAAATTTATCAAACAACTGACTTTGACAATACTCTTTTCAACAGCAACCACAGAAGATGGCAAAGGCTTGCTAGCTCCTTACGATATTGCGTTTAAATTATTGATTGCCAAATCGGGTAAACCTCATATACTATTAGTGAAGAACAACATATACCGGTTATACGTAAATTAATACGGACTGTAAAATAGACTGTAATACATAAGCATCTGATATTATCCACACACACACAAAACTCGTTCAGCAATAATACAGTGCGAATAAGAATTGATGAAAAGGCTCAAGGTGTTGAAGATTCATTGTGTGGCTATTTAAAAACATCTCTGTTTTCTATTCAACTGGATGAGTCAACTTTTCCAGGAAATGAAGATTTACTTTTGTCATACGTGCGGTTCACAAAGAAAGCACTAATTTTGCAAAAAATATTAATTGATAATATTTCCAACTGATTCCAAAAAGTAAATACAAATTATAAATTTAAATTTAAATTCAAAAGCGGCTACCAACAATTCTGGCTGGAAAAGGAAATCCTGAAGTATGGGCTGTAATTTAAATTTTCTTAATTACATTTCCTTCATCACATTTAGTGGAAAGTAGATTCAGTGCGGTAACTAATTTATTAACCAACCAACAAACAAACAAACAAACTAACAAACATAAACAACAAAGTGCAAATAGTCAATCGCGGTTACTTAATATTACTGCTGACGAGATCTCATACTTGTCTCAATAACTTGACCCAGGCTTAGCCAGCGGACACTGCTGTGGTAGATTATATCATAATATTCAAATCTTCAAGCAGTGCCTTTATAGCCTGTGGTTAAGTGCCCCTGGCTGTTACAAAGCTTATCATACTGACAACTGCTTGAAATTCAACAGAGCCTTGCAAAGACTTTCCTGATGGTTGACACAGTGGAGAGGTAAGATTGTATGGTCAGAAAGATATATTCTTTAATTTTATTGTTCCTACTACTTTTTCAGTAAAGCACGCGCTCCATCGGTTATTGCACTTGTCATCTTGTTCCACACCAGCCCAGTTATGTTAACACAGTTCTCAACAGCATTGAATAAATCCTGGCCTGTAGTTGTTTCTTTGAGTGGGTCAACACTAAGTAATTCTTCGTTAAGCTCGAAATGAGGATTCATTCCCCGTATATAATTTGCTGTTCCTCTAAATTGGTACTTTAATCCACTGCGAGAGTACCACAAAAAGTATTTGCTTGCATCTCGAAGTTGGTACATGAAATTGCCATTTAGTTGTTTTTTTTTCAAAATGCCTGACTAAAGTTCCCTTGATAAAGAAATTGTATCAAATTATGTTTTCTGTTCTGGACACATAATGCTTGCTGCATCTGTCAAGCATTCCCTGATAAACTCACTGTCAGAAAAAGGCTTGCCCCGTTTTACGATCTTATGTGATATCTCCAAACTGGCTTTGGTTGCAGCATCTTATATTTAAGACTGTTTGGTGAAAACATTTTTCTTCTTCTTTAAATTATTAACAAACTTCTTGCATTTCCCTTTTTTCTTAGTTCGTTAAATTGTGCCCGAAATACAAATGTTTTGTTTGGTGATATCTTTCTAAGTCGTACTCATTAAAGACGCTCACACACTTACGGCACAGCAAGCAGGTTGCTTTCTCCCAACGCTCGTGAAGCAATATTTTACAGTTAATTTGTCATTTTAAAAAAGACATTCGTACTCGATCTTACACTCTTCGGTAGCACTCATTGTTAAATCAACGTTTATTTGCTTTTAAATTACAAATTTTCAAAACTGTTCGAAATATCGAAAATGTAACTCGTAATAAAAAAACCAATTCCGGTTGAGCTGAAATGTAATTTCGAATAGGTATGTTACCAATTAATGACTGATGATTCTGGAGCCATTAAACCGATTATATGTCTCTAGATTCGAATCAAATGCTCGTAATAAAATTTCAAAAGTATTCTAAGCAAAAACATTCATTACCATGACATAAGATCGCCACGTGTTCATACATAAGGGCCGCATAATATACTCTTGCTGGCGGCAAGAATTATTAGAATAATAATTTTTAAAATTCGAAGGGCACTGAGTAATATTTGTTCTGGAAAATGAGCGGTAAGCCAAAAAAGTTTGGGAACCTCTGATGTAGATCATATCATGGGTATTGCTCGCATGTAAAATACCAGTTACTGCAATATCTGATATTCCGTCATGGTCAACACTGTTGAAATGTTTAGACACAGGACATTGAGTCTGTATATTTAGATTATACAGGTGTTCTCTAAACCGATCTCCAAGACGATCTGTCTCACCCACGTAAATTTTATTAGACCTCTTGCAAAGAAATGCATAAATCACGTTGCGACTTGTGCAAGTGGATCCATCTTTTATTTTGAATTTTTCAAAAGGGAAAGAAATGTCAATTTCAATCACATATGGACAAGTATTGCAACGGTTACAGTTGCAACCTTTTGTTCCAATATGTGCTTTCATTGTGGATGTTGGTGTTATTAGATGACTTAGTGTGTATTTATTTATATTTATAGCGTAGTATGATACAAGAAACAAATACTTAATGTTGTTACATGACCTTTTTATTTATTTAGCTTTTAAAAAGGGAAGTAATAAAAAAAGAAATGTTCAATTGTATCAATTTACATTGATAGCTTCCCTTAGCAGTATTTTTCTTCGAATACCCCCTCAGCAGTTGACTATTGGCGTAAATGCCTATACAATCATCATTACTCTAGTTGTTTATGTTGCAATATGCAAGCCTAAAATTTAGTCTAATTTTATTTTAATCTAAATCAAATCTAGACGGTTTTTTACTTCATAAATTATATTAATTATAGATGTGGTCCGTGGTTTTAAGGTCATATATCTGGCCAGGGTGGTTGGTAAAGTATAGATGTGGTCCGTGGTTTTAAGGTCATATATCTGGCCAGGATGGTTGGTAAAGTATAGATGTGGTCCGTGGTTTTAAGGTCATATATCTGGCCAGGATGGTTGGTAAAGTATAGATGTGGTCCGTGGTTTTAAGGTCATATATCTGGCCAGGATGGTTGGTAAAGTATTCAGTGACGAATTACATTTATTGACATATTTTTTTTCAAATTGTCTTTTCCCAGCGGCTAACATTGTGAAGTTAGGTTAGTTCTCTATGCATCACTATTTAAATTTATTATCGATTTCTTGATTCATTGAAAAACTACAGAAAGTTCAAAATTCAGCTGCCAGACTAGTTCTTAAGGCAATAAAACATGACCATGTTACTCCGCTACTTTACTCACTTCATTGGCTACCCATACAGGCCCGAATTGATTACAAACTGGCTGTTCTCTGTCACAACTTCTTTTCTGACTCATCTCCTTCCTATCTTACTGAACTTCTGTCGGTCTACTCACCCAGTCGTCTGCTACGCTCTTCTGCAGACACACGTATTCTCTGTGTTCCTAAGACACGAACTAAAACTTTTGGCGAAATGTCATTTTCTTTTTGTGCAGCCAAACAATGGAATTCTCTACCATTACACATCCGTAGTATTCCAACTACCAAGTCCTTCAAGACTGCACTTAAGACGCATCTTTTCAAAATGTATTTACAAAATTAATGAAACAACATTTGTTTTAATGATTAGCGTAGCTTATGTGTAATGTACTGTCCTTTATATTGTTATTATGGTATGAATGGTTATTTAATTATTATATGTATGTTATGATCTCCATGTAAAGCGCTGTGAGCCCGGTTCCTTACTGGGATACAGCGCTATATAAATTATCAATTATTATTATTATTATTATTATTATTATTATTATTATTATTCAGATAACATAACGTAGAGTTGACATCTGAGAAAACTAGTTTCTGCATATTGATACAGAAATCATTAAATATGTGGGGTCTTGTCTGTCGTATTGATACAGAAATCATTAAATATGTGGGGTCTTGTCTGTCGTATTGATACTGCACCAATTTATTAAAATGAGTGAAATTCTTGTCGTATAATTTGAAGGCAGATGATTTAAGTAATTTTTTTTTAAACTCTTTTTTTCAAAATTGTGTTCAATAACCTATATTTAGGTTTTTGTCTAATGATTCCTCAAATTAAACTTAAGTTTATAGCAAATTGTAATTTCTATTTTATGTTGTTCGTCCGTAGTAGTAGTAGAGTTTATTGAGTTTTATAGCAATGGATTTTATGCTCAAAGAAAATGTTTTGTTTAACGTTTCTTTGATTATTAATGGATCTACATTACTAACGTTAGCTTTATTATTGTTAATTAGGGGGTGGCCGGATAATAGAATTTCCGCAAATATCCGGATTTGGCAAATACTTATGGCAGATCCGGCTGGATCCGGATATTAAATGTAGTGAAGAATTATTTGAAATCAAATTAAATTAATATTAACAAGTTTAAAAACAAATAAATAAAATGTAAAAATCAAAAACATTAAATTATAATATATATTATATATTTACGCTCATTTGTCACTGCCACCTAACTTTGAGGGAAATCACTCTGCTTTTTTTAAATTTAGCGTTGTAAGCAGTGCTGATTGACGCAAATAGTTATTTTTTGGTGCAGTAATTTGGTGCGCTGCTTTCGAAAATTAGTTTAAAAATCGTGTGGTGATTAGCACTCTAAAAATTATTATATAGAAATGCTTTGTTTAATTTTCAGGAATATTTCGTGTTTATCATACAAGGATAAGTTACTTGGGCTTTTGACCAAAAAAAAAGTGGGCGCCTTATGCGCCCTACAACCTCAATTTAAAATTACGTTGTGTACATTTAAGTTAGTTTAATATTACGTAGCTATCATACAAGGACAAGTTTGTTGGGCTTTTGAAAAAAGTGGGCGCCGTAGGGGCCCATAAAAAAGGGGGGCGCCGCAGGCGCCACGGCGCCGCAGCACAAACTGGTCATATATATATTTACGCTCAATTATGTAGCCTAACGCTAAGGGACATCACTCTGCTTTTTTTAATTTTGTGTTGTAAGCAGTGCTGATTGACTCAAATAGTTATTTTTTGGTGCAGTAATTTGGTGCGCTGCTTGCTAAAATTAGTTACAAAATCGTGTGGGGATTAGCTCTGTAAAAATTATTATATAAATACTTTGTTTAATTTTCAGGAATATATCGTATTTATCATACAAGGATAAGTTACTTGGGCTTTTGACCAAAAACCAAAAAGAAAAGTAGGCGCCGTAGGTGCCCTACAATTGCAATTTTAAATTGCTTTGTGTACATTTAAGGTAGTTTAATATTACGTATCTATCATACAAGTACAAGTTTGTTAGGCTTTTGAAAAAAATGGGCGCCTTAGGCGCCCTAAATAAAAGTGGGCGCCGCAGCACAACCTATGTTATATACATACTTTGTGTACATTTCAGGAATATTTCGTATTTATCATACAAGGATAAGTTATTTGGGCTTTTGACATAAAAAATAAAAAATAAAATAAAAAATAAACTATTATTAACTACGTTTGTGTACATTTAAGAAAGTTATAATATTACGCATTTATCATACAAGGACAGGTTAGTTGGGCTTTTGAAAAAGGTGGGCGCCGAAGGCGCCCTTGAAAAAAGGGGGGGCGCCTCAGGCGCCACGGCGCCGCAGCACAAACTAGTTAATATATAACAAAATAAACAAATTAACAAGCGTTGATCATGAAATCATTAAAATCAATGCAAAATATTGTAAAACAATCAATTTTATTACGGGAAAAAAATATTAAGCTAACAAGTTACAAGTATAGATATCACTTTTCTACATAAGATAAAAACTAAGTTAACTAACAGCATATTAAACTTAAATCGTCTGAATAAAAGAACAGTTTCCATTATGAATTTAAATCACGGCTTCTTGTACACACTCAGTTAAACACTGTTCACTTGGTACACACTAGACACTTCGTTGAACTTCGTTTAAGTCCATTCATTCGTTGACGTTGACAGTGTTTCAGACTGTCATTGTAGACAGTAGATACTCTCCATGTGTTGTATAATATATATTTTCATTAATAGTATTAAATACCAAATAGAAAGTAGTAAAGTACACCCCCTTAGCTCTTACACCTAAATGTGGAGATATCCGGATCTGGAATCCGGATCGGGGAAATATTAGGGCCAAACTATCCGGATCCGGCAAATAGTAAAAAAACATAACTGGCAACCCCCTAGTGTTAATAAATTTAATCGTGTAAAATAAGTTTTAAAAACACATGTAGTGCGTCACAAACATAAAAATACTAAAAGTATGAAAATTAAAAAATTGAAAAGGGCGTATACTTGGAGACGGGCATAAAATCTAGTCAATCATTTATTTAGATTCATAAATTGTTACTTACCGCCCGATGCTAAATAAAGAGGTTGTTTATATGTTAATAGACACAACAGGGTTCCATATGTTTTGGTATTATAATGTCATTTGTAAGCCATAAAAAATGTCATTTTATATTTAGTTTCGATTTAAAACATAAACCAGGCTAAAAACAAATTCTATGTTGCCTATCGTGAAATTTTTGACATTACGTATATCATGTGGGTGTGTAAGTAAACTTCTCTCGTAAAATTAAACCACTTCTGATGGTTCTAGAGAGCTCAAAATTTTACCACAGATAGATCTTGGATGACAATACATTGTATCAAACTTTAAGATCGATCGAATCTACCGTAATTAAATAAATGCATTTTTAGTGTATCTCTATATAAGCATATGTATACGTCTGCTGTTGTTAGATTTCGCGGGCGCTTATGAGGTTTTACATATGCAGTTCACGCATTCTCTCACTTATAGATCTCCATTTAACTTTTATACCAAACACCCGCCCCACGTTTTTAGTCATATTAAATCGAAGTACTTGAAAGTATAAGTATTAAAATTATTTTCTTCTTTTTAGTCCACTTATAAAAACGTGGTTTTTAAAAATCCTTTTTTACCTTTATTTATTTTTTTTTATTTGGTGATTACTGAATAAATTGAATTTATTAATTTACAAGAATTTGCAGACCATTGTAAGTTTCCATTCAAATATAATATTCTTCATTTGCGTATATTAAACAATTTTCGGACAACAAAGTTCAAGGCCGGTACTCTGGCTACCTCTACTCTAACTACCCCTGCTCTGGCTACTTCTGCTCTGTCTACCTCTGCTTTGGCTACCCTTAGTCTGGCTAGCTGTGCCCTATCTGCCCCTACTCTAGCGACTCCTGTGTTTTATCTGTTTTTAAATCTGCACCAAAGCCTACTAAAAGAAACAGGTTGTCGTCTTCATGCAGTTTTTCCTGATTAGAAAAAAAAATATTTCTCACCGCAATGACATGGCTGTCAGTCACTTCATTTAGTGGTAAATATTAAGCTACCAGTACATCTGAATGAATTAATGTGGTAAAAAATGTAATCATATGACCTGTGCATTTAGCCCACAATCCATTTATCGAATTCATAATTTTTCTTAGTTTTATTGTTTTTTCATGCTTGGTTTTATATTGTACTTTCTGTCCCTTCATTTTCTTTATTCTCTTTCATTTTCTCTATCATAAATTATAAAACTTTTATTAAAATTATGTAACACTAAATATTCCTTTATTTATTCCGTTGTATTGATGAAACCAAGAGCAAAAAAATTTAATGTGTATCGCAGGGGTGTCTAAACTTTTTGCATGGCGTTAAAATGGCTTCGCGGGCTGGTTTTGGCCCGCGGGCCGGACTTTGGACATCTCTGGTGTATCGTGTCTTCACCTTGTTATAATTATTTGTAATATTCATTTATACACCTTATCTCAATAATGAAATCTAAAGAACAACTTCTGCACGGACTGTTCTGTCCAAAAAAGGCTTAAGAGCAATTATTTATTTATTAATTTTATTTTTTATTTTTGTTTTTTTTCCCCCATATTTTAACCCTGTATAATAACCATAAATTTATGATTCAGTAAACAAAATATAATATAATAATTGCGTGATATGTCATTCATACGTGATATCATACAATGAATATCCCTAGCATTACTCAAGCTTTACTTAGTTATGATAGTAGGTGTCAAATGGCTTAGGTTGGAGACGTCATTCAAAGGACGCCATATTTAACTTGTTATCCTTTCAATAGATTTGTTGCGTGACGTCTGCGCTCCCCCTGACATCCTAGAGTTGTTGCCCATGTTGATTTTCTCGAGCGCGGAGTGCCGCGCATTCGGTTAATTGACAGATAATATTTTGATAAGCTCTACGACATTCCGGAATCGCTCAGAAAATTTGAGTTTTAAATCGTAGAGTGCTACCAGCATAACCCGCCTCTCTATCGGCCATCAACGACCATTGATGAGCATGCGTCCTGACAGGGTCTTCTCCTGGAGTCGCCTTTCACAGCAGGAGGCCGCACGTGCCAGATAGCAGCACAATTTGTCTACTGAGATTGCTCGGTGAACTGTGGGTATATAGCAAGAGTAGTCTTGATTTTATTTTTATTTTTATTTAACAAATTTGTTTAAGAAATCAAGTTTTGCTATTTTTTATGGTGTTTTGCTTTATTGTACGTAAATTAAACATTTCTGAACTCTAACGAACAACACAATAAATATAAATTATTTTTATTTATTTATTCTTTTTTGTCCACACATATATGTCTAGTAGAATGTGTGTATTGTAAGCTATTTATTATCTCCCATATTGATTAGAACATGGTATAGGTTGTCAACCCCTATAAAGACGACTTGCAATAAATAAAAGTGGAATTATGTTATACATGAAACACAATCTATGTCACTATGATAAACAATAATATGGAAGGCAAAGTATAGCAAACTTCCTTTACTTCAACTTAAGTTAAGCAATTTAATCATGTATGACTAGAGCATAAAGTAAAATTATTTATCATACCTGACTTCAACATAAAGTGTAAGTTATTTAATCACACATGGGTTTATCATAATTCAAACTCGCAGACAAATTTTAGTGTTGAAGTAATTTATTGTTTTAAATTCCTGTTGGAACATGGAGACCTTTTGTTTGGTTACTGCTAACACGAGTATACGTATACAAATAGGAATTTCATAATTTTTTTTTATAAAAGCTAATTGAAAACGTAGTAGGTCTCTACTTGCTGTAATGCACGCCTGAAGGCCTTGTAGCTCTGTTACGTCTGAAGGTCGTGTAGCTTTGTTACGCCCGAAGACCTTGTAGCTATTTGGTATGGCTGAAGGTCTTGTAGCTTTTGTACGTCTGAAGGTATTGTTAATTTGGTACGTCTGCAGGTCTTGTAGCTTTTTACGTCTGGAGATCTTGTAGCTTTGGTAGTCTGAAGGTCTTGTAGCGTTGGTACGTCTGAAGGTCTTGTAGCTTTGGTACGTCTAAAGGTCTTGTAGCTTTGTTACCTCTTAAGGTCTTGTAGCTTTGGTACGTCTGAAGGCCTTGTTAATTTGGTACGGCTGAAGATCTTGAAGCTCTAGTATGTCTGAAGGTCTTGTAACACTACTTGGTCGTCTATTTAAAGTCAAGTATGTTAGACGTTTCTAGTGTAGAAAACTTAGTCCAGAACGATAGCGAAAATTGTCCAACATTAATAAGAAGCTCCTAGTAGGTTCAAGGGAAATCATGAAGTTGATGTCATGTTGTTGAGATCAGATAGTGAACATCTTATAGTAGACATCAAATAGCTGACACATCTTATAGTAGACATCAAATGGCTGACACATCTTATAGTAGACATCAAATAGCTGACACATCATATAGTAGACATCAAATAGCTGACACATCTTATAGTAGACATCAAATAGCTGACACATCTTATAGTAGACATCAAATGGCTGACACATCTTATAGTAGACATCAAATAGCTGACACATCTTATAGTAGACATCAAATAGCTGACACATCTTATAGTAGACATCAAATGGCTGACACATATTATAGTAGACATCAAATAGCTGACACATCTTATAGTAGACATCAAATAGCTGACACATCTTATAGTAGACATCAAATGGCTGACACATCTTATAGTAGACATCAAATAGCTGACACATCTTATAGTAGACATCAAATGGCTGACACATCTTATAGTAGACATCAAATAGCTGACACATCTTATAGTAGACATCAAATAGCTGACACATCTTATAGTAGACATCAAATAGCTGACACATCTTATAGTAGACATCAAATAGCTGACACATCTTATAGTAGACATCAAATGGCTGACACATCTTATAGTAGACATCAAATAGCTGACACATCTTATAGTAGACATCAAATGGCTGACACATCTTATAGTAGAAATCAAATAGCTGACATTTTAAAGATGTTCATGTTTTGAACATCATTGTTTGTATGTAATATATTGGTTATTGTAAAGATGAAATTATATAGCTGACATCAAATATGAGGGCACTACTAAAATGTTTTTTAAGTTTAAATATTTGAGAGGCAATTTTATTTTTAACAAAATAAATATCCTAAAATTGTTCCACGATGTAGCAGTTAGTGTATTGACGTGTTGTAAAGATGGGAGTGTCAGGCAGGTCACTATCAGAAGACTGTTATCTGTACTCCCCCTTGTGAAGCGCTCGTTGAATGAGTGGCTGAAAACTTAGTTGACAAGTTGCTCGCCATACCACACACGTGCTACAGTTCGGCCCCTATGCTGCCATTTCATTTTGGAGGAACAAACATACAGACACGTTCTGCGCATGCGTGTTTTGGCTCCCGCTTGTTTGAGCTCACAACTTTCCGTCTCATGTCTCTTTGACTAACGATTAAGTTATACAATTTTTTTTCTCTCCTAGTTTAATTTCAACTTCAGTTATCTTCAGTTTTAGATTTACCCAATGACCCAGTGTCCTTTCATATTATTATATTTCATGCATAAATATAAACAGATTATTAGTAGAGGATATTTGGATAAATACTAATGTGACCTTGATGACATCAAAAAATATGTATATATGTGTTAAATGTGTTTCGTAAGGACTCTTCTCATCAATCCATGTCAATGTTCACCTGCAACTAAAACAATTTATTTATAGGAACCAATTGAACGATCTTGCAGAACACAACATCATCTCCTTCGGATGCCTTCCCTAAACATTTCCCACCTCTGACACTTATCATTCCCTTGTCAACAAGCCTCACATTTCATTTACCTTCCCCTTCTCTCTCTCTCTTTCTCTCTCTCTTTCTTTCTTTCTTTCTTTCTCTCTCTCTCTCTCTCTATCTCTATCTCTCTCTCTCTTTCTTTCTCTCTCTCTTTCTTTCTTTCTTTCTTCCTCTCTCTATCTCTCTCTCTCTCTGTCTCTCTCTCTCTCTCTGTCTCTCTCTCTCTTTCTCTCTCTCTTTCTTTTTTTCTTTCTTTCTTTCTTTCTTTCTCTCTCTCTCTCTCTCTCTTTCTTTCTCTCTCTCTCTTTCTTTCTCTCTCTCTCTTTCTTTCGTTCTCTCTCTCTCTCTTTCTTTCTTTCTTTCTTTCTCTCTCTCTCTCTCTCTCTCTCTCTCTCTCTCTCTCTCTCTCTCTCTCTCTCTATCCAGATCCCATTTACATGCAAAGGGAAAACTTAATAGCAATTTGGTGAAACCTTGATGATTTTTAAAAAATTTTATTCTTTATTTAGTAGACATCTATCATCATACGAGAGAGAGATACAGTGAGACAGAGATAGGGAGAATTAGAGAAAGAATGGAAGATATCGAGATAGGGAAAGAAATTGGGAAATAGAGGGATGTGGATGAAGTAAGAGAGAGAGAGAGAGAGAGAGAGAGAGAGAGAGAGAGAGAGAGGAGAGAGAGAGAGAGAGAGAGAGAGAGAGAGAGAGAGAGAGAGAGAGGGAGGGAGAGACCGTGACAGAGTGGACGGAAAGAATAACATAGACAGATAGAGAGACTCAATAAGAGTGACAGATATCGTCGTATACCTCTGTGTCTATCAATGTAAACTAAAAAGTTTTTAATGTAGTTTCTCATGCCACACTAGCAAATCACGTCACTTGAATGTCTTCT
Source organism: Ampullaceana balthica (assembly GCA_944989445.1). NCBI lineage: Eukaryota > Metazoa > Mollusca > Gastropoda > Lymnaeidae > Ampullaceana > Ampullaceana balthica. The sequence goes on from CALYLW010000222.1 coordinate 733,632, forward strand.
TCTTTCAGACTTAATTTGGGATATATTTGTGTAATATACGTATTGTATGAAACATGCCAAAAACTATTTGTGTAATATACTTATTGTATGAAACATGCCAAAAATTATTTGTGTAATATACGTATTGTATGAAACATGACAAAACAACTAACTCACATAATCTCAAACAAATCTCTTATTCTAGTTGTATTTATTTTTTGTTTCAAATCAATTAGTAATACCCCACGTTGTATCTGACTTCGGGTTCTGAAGAGATTCACCTAGATATGACGAGATTAAGTTATCTCTGACGAAAGTTATCTAGGTATGGTGAGATTACGCTAGCTCTGAGGATATTATCTTCATCTGACCAGACTACGTAGATCTGTTACAATACTGTAGACAATAACATACGGTATACACACCAAGGATTAAATCTTTTTTCTATATTTTAAACCTAAGATAATGAAGCTGTGGTTCGAGAAAAGCGAAAACTGATTTATGGCTAATAAACGTTTAAATAAGAGAACGAACGTTTTTATTGAATTGTTTCATTTGGTAAACGTAAACTCAAACAGAACGTAACGCTATACAAATAGACATTTCTAAGGAACCGCAATCTAAAGTACAGCTTTCCGGATGACATTGAAGTTAGTCCCCTTGGCCCTACAATGAAAGGAAACATTTCTCCCCCCGTCACCCTCTTCACACTCCACACATCATTACAAATCTACGCCCACTTTCTTTTCTTCCTTTTCTACCATAATTCCATTTCCCTATAACAAAATTCTGTTCCTGGCAATTTTAACAGGTGCGATTATCATAATTTCCTTGCACCTTTAAGGGGCCTGAACCCCAAGCGGGCCGTCCAGAATCAGTCGGATTAATTAAGTACCGCCGCCATTGTACAAAACGTTGTCCGTCCCCCTAGCCGCCCCCTTCCACTAACAGATTCATAATCACCGCACGTGCATGGGGGATCGATCATGATCCCTGATTGACGGCGTGGCTGCCACGAGTTATGAATTTTCCCCACTTCCCATATTACGGTCACGCTGCTTGGCCCCGGACAATGGACTCGCCGGGCGGACGTCCGGGTAGCTGCTACTGTTGAGCTCCGGGGCTATGAGCTTCATTTCCGTGGCTTGGAGGAGTTCGGCCGATGAAAAGGGAAGGAATAACAGAGCCTTGAATTGATGAGAAAACTTGAGGCGGTGACGAGGGAGGACGGAGATGAGGCTTCGGTGGGGAGCGGGGTGGGGGGAGGCGGCAATAAGGGAGTAATGAATGGAAATGAAGAAATAAACAGAGGTCGGCTTGAATGGAAAGATTTGTTTAATGTATGCAGAAAAATAACAAATTAACTAATTATGTTCATTTTGTTTGATTTATGGGAAAATAGTCAACGATGGACGTCAAGTCGGGGTCGAAGGTCAGGTTAATAAGGAATATCACCCGCCGAGAAGTCATCAGACGTTTGTTTATCTCTGTAAAAAGAATTGCAGCATTTTAGAATGCAGTGTATCCAGTTTTGTTTAATGTAAGAAATTGTGTGCCGTTGTTATTTAAAGAGTGCAAGTAAGTACAGAAGTGACGCCGTGAAAACTTCGCAACGGCTACTGGCATATTCAAGGTAAACTGTGGTGAATGCTGACAGATTTCTTCAAGTGTTACTTACTTTCCGATCAATTTTCCCACATTCATACATAAGTTGTGACTAATGTTCCCTCTAAGCTGTATGTTTCAGGAATATATGTTTTTGATCAGACAAAAAGCTAATGATGCACAACTTTGAACAGAGTTTTTTTTGTTTGTTTGTTGTTGTTGTTTGTTGTTTTTTTTGTTTGTTTGTTTTTTTGTTTGTTTGTTTTTTCACACGAACCAACGAAACTTAAAGGGAACATTGGTTGTAACCGAAAGAAAGTCTCAAAACAGCTAGCCGTGTCTAATAAATAAAGAAAAGCCATTTAGCTACCACCGAAACATCAATAACCTATTACAAAAAAATGTTGAAAACTGCGCCATTGAACAATGAAGCGTACAGGATATAATCACGCCAGTTTTTGCATAAGGGTGAGCCATCGTAACACTGCAAATGTGTAAGTCAGTTATGGGTCGCTAAATGACTGTATATTCGACGTTAATTTGAAAGAAATTTATTTTTTTTAAAAAGAAAGCATAGTACAAAAGAAAAAATATTCGCGTTTAAAAATTTCAAAACAAAACAAAAATAGATAATAGGAAATATATATATATTTTTAGAAAAATAAATTACTAAAATGTGGACCATAATTAAAATTCTCCAACCTATTTTCCCAAGATAGAATGTGAGATAACACTACATGTAATACAGTGTAGATGGGCCGAATACAACCAACAGATTTAAATTAAATTAATTTAAGATTCTTGGTTAAAATAATTGTTTAAAAGCTTTTTGCACGGACTTTCTTTGCAAAAAGCGTTTGAAGAAAAATTTCTACCTTTTTCTTTTTAATGCAACCAAAAAAATTTAATTTTTTAAAACGTATTTTTAGATTTTTTAGATTTAATTTTTCTAGTTTTTTTGTGTCTGCGTGCGTGCGTGTGTGTGTGCGCGCGTGAAATATGTATTAAATGTGTAAAGTTTTTTGTATTAAAGATGTATTTAATGTGCAAACGTTTTTTTTTAATATTTAAGATGTATTAAATGTGCATCTCCGCCATCACTCAAAGTCTAACTTCTCCTCTCACTTGGCCCAGCTTTCCTTGGCCTCAGTGGCACGTGGTAACAATGAACGTGTCCCGTAAAAAGTCAAGTGCTACAAGTAACTTTCGACACAGGTCATCAAAAAACAAAATATCCTAACATCCAAAACTCCAAACATCAAGATATCCTGATATACAAACCTACTAAGATCCTTACATACAAACTTTAAGACATTTTTTATAATACTCTTTATGATAACTTGAGCGTCATTATCTATATTAGATACAGTAGGCACTGTGCCGCTACGCATTGTTCAGGGGCCTGCGAAAGCCAGAATTTAAAGTACTGAAATTGTAAATAAATCACTTCACCTAAAAAAAATAGGGGCAAAAATTACACATAAAATTTCAATACCGTTTAAAGCTCTAAATATGTAAGATAAGAATTTGATCTATTTTTTTTACAGAATTGTCACATCTATGCTCGTCCATGTCACGTATGACGTCCTCAAATGTTATTTCTCACTTCAAGTTCTTTTTAAATTAAATTAATGCCAAGGAGGAGTGTCCTGTTTGTCACATCATTGACAGAAAATAAGTTTTAATCATAAAAATGAAAGTTTGGCTTTAGAATTAATTTTAAAAAATTGAAAAATAGATTCGGATAGCAATAATTACAACTGGAAAAACGTGTCACCAACTTCTGTGTCCTACTAATTTCAGCCAGAGTTTTGTTGTTACGAGACATTTGTGAAAACAAAAGATACTCAACAGTAAATGCATCTTCCAGATCTGATGGATACATAATTAGTTTCTTGGCATTAGAAGCAGAGATCTAACCCAGAATATAGTTAAACCTTTAATGGTGAATCGACACTGGTTCCATAATACGTTAGATGGAATTCTTAAGTTTCAGGAAGTATCTCAATGAATACTATGGATCACAATAAATTAATGAACTAATAGGCACGTATTGAATAACAATATACCCATTTCACCTTTACGACATTTCTGCACTTCTCAAAATCGTTCTTTAAAGAGGGATCTTAATCAGATAAAAGTTCTGGGCAGCAAAGGTAGTTTCCATTGTTATGATAGTCGTAAACGACAGTCACCACGAAAAGTTGATCCTCTTGCAGCAAGAAATCTGCTCAAAACAACTATTCTTTTTGGGGCATCAGTCCAGTATCAGGGCCGAACTAACACTCCGTCTTTCCGTGAAATCAACCCAGTAAAAAATCGAGGGGCGCAAAATTCATTAATGGAAACGCGAAGGAGCGATCAGAAAAATTAATTTAAAAAAGAAGTCCAAAAAATGAGGCCATAAATCCTTTTTTAATAGTATAGCGTATAAAATTATACTTTTAAATAATAGCCGATTCATAACTATTAGATATCTATATTATAAAGCGAAGATTCGATTTTAACCAGGGCCGCAGTGAGTTTCATGACGAGAGTTTTTATTGTTTATTCTACGTCGCAAATGGTGTAACTAGGATATTTTGCGCCCAAGGAAGAATTATTTTAAAAAATTATAAAATTGGCTCCCCCAAACCTTTCAGTTTCATCAAATGTTACTATGATTAACGTTGTAAGCCTCATTTTCGCGCCCCTGTACATCGGAGCCCGGTGTCATATTTACCTCACTGCCCCACATTCTTACGACTTGGACCGGCGTACAGTACAAAGGGTTTAACTTTGATTTCCTACTGATACGAGCGGACGTAGGTTCACATCAAACAATTATATAAGACATCTTAGCGATGGAGAGAAAGTTACCAGAAATGGTTGGTGTATTCTGTAGCTAAAGATTCTATTTTTTGCCTCTACTGCAAACTTTTTGCAATGGCTTCATCTTTGTTAGCAAACGATGGTTATGGAGATTGGCAGCATATAGTACACATCCTGAAAATCATGAAACTATTTTATATATACAATAATATTTTAAATCCAAATGTCCTGTCTTGAATTGAGTGTTCGTTTTAAACTTCGAAAACAATAGACGACACTTTTCAAAGATTTTGTCATGCAGAAACCCATCGGTTGGACGCTGTTTTTCAACGGGTATTTTCGATCGTCAAACTTATGCGATAGCTGCTTTGCATTTAGGGATAGCAAAGAAAATGTATATGACTAGGATCAGAAGCGTCACTATGGTTGGGCTCACCCGGTACCGTAGCTCATGGTGTAACCCCCTCACGACCTACCCCATTAACCTCCTCCGCGTCTGCCAGTGCCCAATAACGGGAACATACAGAATTTTATGTTTTGGTGTCACCACTTGTGATGGTGTCACCCGGTGCGGTCCTCACTCCCCTATTTACGGCTCTGAAAATAATAATTTAATATATTTCTAAAACGAGTCCAACTTTAAGCTGAAATTGATCCTTTATGGAGGAGCATGAAAGAAGTGCTTTAAATAAACAACATACAAAAGCGCAAACTGGAAGAAGACTATTCAAAATTACGCCATTAAACTAATTGCAAATAATATCAAAAGTCACATATTAGAACAAGTGGAAAAAAATCAGAAATTACTAAATTATTTATATAAAACAGAGCACATGAGCTTCGTTAAAAGGTATATGTCGATTGAACAAGAAGACATCAGAATTCATGAAATTTTAGGGACTATCTTTCGGTTGAAAGATTGCCTTAGGAAAACATGAGAGGCCAATGATATGATAATTGGCCGAACATGAAAGGGGAACATGTAGGGGTCGAAACAAATACTAGAAACATCAACCGTGCATGGTGCTTTTTTTATACCATGTGGTAGCAACTCACTTATTTTTTTCTTCATAGACTTTCAGACGGCCCATTTTTAAAAAAAATTTTTTGAAGAACGTAAAAGAACTAACCTTAAAACCTCATAGGGACACCAGGTGGGAAAGACGTTGAGGTTTTAAAATCTGTCAAATATATGGTGCATAGATAAGCATTTACGAGAGCAAAGATATAGATAGGTAAATAAGAGATGAAGCACCTGGACTACTTACGTAACTACAACTATTCAAATTTCGTATTGTTCTGTCGTGATATGGTATGGGATATTAACTCATGTCAATCTCAGTAAACTCATGCAGGGCAAAAATTATGATATTGCATTGGAAATAAAACTTTTGTAAAGTTCCAATACTTTTTTTAAAAAAGAATCTTATATCAGACAAGTCACATTAATGCTTTCTTTTGGTGATGTTGGCAAATGGCATCCGAAATATATAGATGCTGATACAAAATTTGACTCAATACAAGGGCATCGAGTTCATCAGAGAAAAAGTGAATTTAATGAAAATCAGGTCGAGGCCCCCATGAATGCACTGGAAAGATACTAAATTGAATTATTTTACCACGTTTTTGTGACACTGCAACCAAGTCTTTAGAACAAAGGTTCTCTCAGCTGCTACATTTCAACGGCACGGGTTCAAAATAGCAACTGTCAAAACAGCGACCGTCATAACAGCGACTTCAAAATAGCGACTGTCAAAACAGCGAATTCATAACGACTGTCAAAACAGCGAATTCATAACAACGACTTCAAAATAGCGACTGTCAAAACAGCGACCGTCATAACAGCGACTCCAAAATAGCGACGTATCAAAAGAGCGACTGCCATAACAGCGACTTCACCGCATAGCTATTCTTAAAAAAACAGCCACACGGTCTCTACTGGACTAATTGGATTTCACCGCAGCTAAGTTTTTTTATTCTTTCGTTATATTCGTTTTATTTGTGTACTATTTGTTCGTTGAGGAAGGCTCTTTGCCGAAACGTTCGCTGTTTTGTTATGTCCTGTCAGGCTAATTAATACCTTAATTGTTTATATGTTATGCACTTACTAATTTAAAAGCCTGGCTGCAGTCTCACCCCCATTATTTTATGACGGTCGCTGTTTTGACAGTCGCTATTCTGCCCGGATGCGATTTCAACAGTTACTTTAGTTTTTTATATCAGAAATATGAAATAAAAGATGGTAGTGCTTCTGTGATTTTGGCAAAATGCAAAGATTTGGAAATCCTTTTAACAGATGGAGAATCAGTTGATATACAATTTCTAATGAAATATCAGGGGTGTATTCTCTAATGAAAAAAAATATTGAGATCCTTTGGAAGTTTTGAAAACAACTGAAATATGCTCCAAACTTCAGCGTTGCTCTGGGAATTTTAGTTACTTTCAGATCCGGGGAAAGTAATTTTTCCAAACTAAAAATAATCAAGACCTATTTTGGAGAAAAAAAACATCTCAAAAAAGATTGTCAAACCTGGCTATACTAGCAGTTGAGTCTGAACTCAGTAACAGCTTTAAAATGTCTAAATTAACTAGTCTCTGAACTAAAAGCTCCTTTAAACAAACTCATGTTAACGTTGTTTTTTTAATGGGACTTTCGACCAAGTTAATGTGTTGAGTCTCATTACCCGATATGAGAAGTCACGTGCTTCTTAACATAAGCAGTATTTTTAACATGTCGTATTAACGTCCGTTGATACGTACATGAGAGGTAAGAGTTCGAATTTTCGACCCTCGGAAAGTAATAACGGATTTTTTTTCAACATTCGGCCACTGTGACGTAGTCAAAATAACATCTTAATACAGTGCTATTTTTAATTTACTCACACCTTTCCCGATTTTTTTTAATTTCACTTCAGAATGCCAATCATTCCAAACTACCGCTTGCATTGAGCTTCCTATATATATTTCCGGTAACCCTTCCATTAAATGCCCTTGTCAGAGTTACTGCGGCGTTGTTGGCGGGAAAGCTTTTCACGTCAAACATTAAGAAATAAATCTAAAAATGTATTTACAAAATTATTATTTTTTTTTAACACGAAACTATTAATTTGCACATCTACAATGCAAATATTGACGTTCACGTTTTGTTGTTGAAATATGAAATACTAGATACGACCCGCGGCGTACCATACGCCGCAGACTTGCTCATAGATATCACAGAGAGGTGGGAAAGAACGGGCACAAACAGCCTCACGAAGAAATGGGAACAACGCGAGTGAACGTTGGGGGGACCGCAAACGCATTTTTCGTCTCGAGACATGCGCACGGTGTTCGAGCCCTTCCCCCTGCACCACCCTCACTTGCCAACCATAAACTGTTATTGGTCGACCCTAACAAGGGTCTTTCGCCATGCTAATTTGCTCGGGTCTTGTGCTTGTCCTATTTTCTGGCGAATTACATATATCAATAATATAACATGTTGCTCGGCGAGGTCAACAAAATAGAATTCTGACCAATTCGAGTCTCATAACAATATTGTGAGGCAGCCATTCAGACGAAATTTGTTCTCATAGCTAAATATGATAACAGCAAATGTCGTAGAAGTCTTTTAAATACAATCTAAATAGTCTTCACAGATCCTGGACATAATGTAACGACAGCAAAGAGATTTAAAAGAAAGGTATAAATACTTTTTAAACATAGTCTTAAACATCAATGTTTGTTGAGGAGGCTAAACTATTATAGCAGGGGTGGCCAGACAATGTTCCAAGCAATGGTATAACTTGCCTCAGTTGAGGTGACACCTTATTTGATGAAAGCAAAAAGTAGCGTCTGCTGCTGACACATTCCAGACTTGAACTCAGAAAGCGTGTTTTTATTTTCTTCAAATTAAGCCCAAATCACTTTCAACTTTTGTTTCGATCAGTATTTTTAAAAACGTTCCTTTATTTTTATATTTTATATTTCAAATGAAAAGTTTTAATTTCATAAATTATTCGCGAGCTGCAATGTGAACACAGTACAGCCCGCATGTGGCCCGCGAGCCGCGGTTTCTCCTCCGTTGTATTATAGCAGAGGCGTGACTAGGGGGTTGCGGGATTTGCGGTCGACACCGGGTGACACCATGGCAAGGGGTGACACCAAGGTGTAAATTTCTGTATTTAACCGTTATTTGGCACTGGCAGACTCGGAGGAGGTATATTGTGTAAGTCTTGAGTGAAACCAAGAGTTACCGCACTGGGTGACACCAACCCTAGTGGCGCCTCTGACCTGGATTTTCGAATATTTTTGCAGAAGTATCCCAAAGTCAACATCTTTTAAATTATGTTAACACTTTTTATAGCCAATAAAACTTAAGTATAGTTTTTAAATAATTTCCATACAAACAAGTACAACGATTACAATGATTTATTTGCTCACGTTCATACAGCCTTCTAAGTTTCCACTATGCGTGAAATGCTACTTAACTTAAATTGGAATATTCATACAAGAAGTAATAACTCTTCAATGGTTACACTCTTCTTTTCTTAGCGACTGAGAAGCCCTTTTGTTTTTATAGACTCTACTAATGTTTACCACACTAAGGGCTTCTGTCAAACGTACAGGCAGAGGCGTCACTAGGGGGGTGTGGGGTGTGCGGACCGCAACTGGTGACACCATCACAAGGGGTGACACTATGATCTACCACACTGGGTGACACCAACCCTAGTGACGCCTCTGTATTATAATATGGAAAAAAAAGTGATGTAAAAGAAATCAACATGGTAATCCTTAAAGTCAATGTACATATTTTAAATTATCAAGAACTGATGAGTCTGACATTTGGAGGTACACATTTGTTTACTATTGGTGCGGATACTGGCATCTATTGCAATAAAGGAAAAGGTAAATATTTATGAATAATTTTCATGAGTTTTCAGATTGAAAGAAAACACATATACAATTATCCTATATAATAAAAGGCAAGTTTCTGTCCTTTCTGTCCGTTCGGTCCGGTCATCTATAGCGATTGGTCCCTCAAACACATATGACTCCTACAGCCAATCATATTGAACACGTTTACGCCATTTACGCGGACGTTCAAAACGAGTTATTTTTGGTGCAATATTTCTTCCAAGACTTTATTTTGAGTTATGCGCGTTGGGATTTATAGCAAAAAGCTATGTTTTTACGAGTTATTTATTTTAACTATAATGAATAGTATTTTTGACGTGATGCACATGTAATGCAGGTCGAGACTGCTGTTGTAGGGGAGTTACAACATCCTTGGACGGGCTTTGTTGCTCGTATCTCATAAATCTAAACATTCTGTATTGATAATTTATAGGATATAGAGTAGCACATAGACACTGTGTATTTCAACTAAGGGCTTGCAACATAGTCAAGAAAATTGGACATGAAAATGGAAATAAGTTGAGGGTGGGGGGGGGGTCATTGTATAGTTTCTTTGCAATGCGATGAATACTATAATAAACGCATGCAATATTTTTCCAATAGCTCTAACTAGATTTTATATCCCAACAAATTAACGTTTTATTGTTTGGCTCTCCCGAACCCACAAAACTATTTTCAGTCGAAAGAAGTCGTTTCCATGACAACAGGCCAATCCAGTTCATTGGCTGACCAGACATCGCTTGATTGTGTGTTTTTTGAGGAGTTCTCTCCCTGTAAAAAAAATATTTTAAAAAACATTTTTAATTTTTTTTTAAAAGCAAAAAAAAACTCGCCGGCCGTACTTTATAGAAGTTAAGATCCTCAAACCGGGAAAATTAAATCACCTGCAGGACTACGAAGTTGAGGTATAGTTTGTTTTTGTTTGCATTTTTCTTGACGGCTTTTAGTACATCTTGCTCAGACAATAACGCTTAAACATTTTTTTTACAAACTTTTCAATTAGATGTACTGTTAATGGACGTTACAGGATTGGGAATTTTGTACATCTGGATGTCTAGTGATCAGAATGTATGTGTATCAGGATATCTCATGATCAGGATATCTGTTTATCTTAAGGTCTAATAATCGGGATGTCTATATATATTAAGGTCTAATGATCAGAGGTCTGTTTAACTGGTTCTCTTTTTGTCCGGGCGTCCACTTATATAGTATTTATTTAAATTTGACAACCATAAGGTGGGGTCCAGTGTATGACGCATTCCAGGTTGAACAAACTGATCTGGGAATAATGTCACAAGTTCAAGGTCGTAATATTAACTTAACGTGTTGATCAGAAGCCTTTTTTTAAAAAACAAATAAATTGAAGCTAACAAAATATCTCTCCCATGAATAGTATGACGCTGTAATGAGATATGTTTTCCTTAATCCACTGTAAAACGTGGTTAAGATTCCAATACCGGACAAGTCGTTCTTTACGAAACCATGTGTGAAAAGTACAGAGAACTTTCTGGTCAAACTCTAGATGTAACCTGGTACGTACGTCAGCAATCAATACATCAGCTTCAACGGACTCTTTAGCCTCGTAGTTTAACTGGGGGGGTGTCATAAATGTGATAGATGCGAACAAATGATCGCTGACACAACCAACGAATTTCTCGACCTGTAATGGAAGCAGAAGAGTTTGACGTCAGGCGACAATTTGTTTGCTTTTCACCTTCCGCCTGGTCAGTGAATCTGTTGGGACTACTTCAGTTGGGAAGATGTCTCTTATTGATCTCCTTTTTTTTTAACTTCCCTCATAAAAGCTGAAACTGAATAGGATGGAAATATCGACAGTGTGGCTATGCCTATTTATGGGGGAAAAACTCAGACTCTTCCATTGCCCACGGGGCATCAACCCGGTTTGAACACTACGCCCGTGCTACAATAGGAGCCACTACTGCACGTGCTAAACGATTCTTACAGAGCACTTTGTCTGATGTCAGAGATCAAAATTGAAGTTTTATTTTCATTTGTCAACCGCCCTCATTCTTCTTTCGGCAAAGATGGACTGCAATAACCAGGATGCACGAGCTCAGGGAATTAATCTTGTTTTGTGCGCGCGTTTTTCCTCCTATCCGCGAGTTAATTGGCCAGGCCGTATTCATCCGCGGGTCCTACCATCATGGCGGGGCTTTGACCCATTAGTCGCCCGCTCGGAGACGTCAGGACTTTAATTGGATAAAAGTATTTTAAATGCATCGCCGAGCCGTAATCGGCGGGGCGAGGTTTATTTTGGCTGGCGACTTCCGCCCCAACTCGGAGCTGTTCGATTGTAGCGCGGCCTGCCGACCGCTGGGTGAAACCAATACATCAAGAACTGTGTGGAGATATCGGTCCTCTCATTTGTTTGTGTTCGGCTTGTCGGCGGGATTGACTCTATATCGGTCTTAATGAGCGGAAAAGCTTCATGATGCGGCCTCGGACTTAATGGCCGCCAGTGCGGATATCACTGGGGATAACGTAGACCCGAAAACCATTCATTTCTGCTGGAGGACGGTTGGCTATTGGTTTGGTGGGTGCAGGGAACAGGGGGGAGGGGGTGAGAGTGGGTGATGGATGGAGTTAATGAAGTCGAGGGGAGAGGAGAAGGGGCTGTGATGGACGGAGTTAATGAAACAGATAACTGTAGGAGTCACATACTGGTGCTGTCAAAATGTCGGCTCAAGCGGTAAATAACATTGGATTCTAGTTTTGTTTCGGTTCTTCGATTTAAAACAAAAATTTATTATTACAAGATTAAAAAAAACTAGAACAAATGTGTGGGATGTAACACAAGCAGAGGTTACTTGGAGAAAGAGGTCACAGCACGAGTGAGTAAAGGTGGTGTTGGATCTGCTTTATAGAGTAGTTACTTCCATTCTTGGGGGAGGGGTAGTAGGGTGGAGTAAGAAGTGTTAAACATTTGGGACCAAATAAATAAAAATTCATTTGTTTATCGTTTTGTTCATGAACCTTTTTTTTTAAAGCTTCCTCAGTGATTTTTGTGTTGATAACAAGTAATCTCACACTATCTTTGCGTAAGGAGTGTGTGTGTGTGTGGGGGGGGGGTGTCATATATAAAGATCGGTGGTGGCTCCCAGTTTTAAGTTGAGTCTGGGGGTGGCTGAACAATCCTCTCAGAAATTTGTTGCAATAGAAAGATTGTTATTTAAATAATGGGATATTTCATTTTTCTTAAAAGTGTTTATTAAATCCTTTATATTAACTCGTGGTGTCTGCGGCCGACCGACCGACCGACCGACCGACCGACCGACCGACCGACGTTGTCGCCAAAACTTTTGATCGATTTTTAACCCACTTGCTCGCAAGATAGCGAGCTGAAATTTTGCAGGCAGTTTTGTACCAATGATAAAAACAATGTATCAAAATTTCTGATCGATCGCATGTACCGTAATTAAATGATTGATTTTTTAGATTATTTTATTTATTCCTATGTATCATGCTATTTTTTGAGATAGAGCGTCGCGGTGCGTATTATATTGAACAACCTTTCTGTCGCGCAACAAGGTGCGTATTTTATTGACAACTCTTTTTATAAACATATTTCTGATCGGTGCGCATTATATTAAACATGTTTTACGACTCAACTGCAATTTTGTATTTCTGGATGGTCTGGCGCTGCGTATTATAATGAACATTTTTTTAGTTACTTCTCGTACATAAAGGATTTATAGTCAAAAACTTGGTTTTTTACGGGTTTTTCTTATTTTTACTGCTGTTATTAAATAGTCATGTTATTGTTGCTCTCCAAGTTCGACGAGATTTTTCTGGTAATAAATAAACACTTCCTACAGCCTTCCACGTCCCCTCCCTCCCCCAACCAAAGAAAGAAAAAAATGAACGCATATTTTTAATATATAAATAAAAAATATTTATTATAAATCACAGAAGCTCCTCTAAATAATGTACACATTAAATGATTGATGAACATTTTATTTTAATTATAGAGAAATGGATTCGCTGTTATTGTGACAGTTTGTGACTGCGGGAGGGGGTCCGGCACGATGTGTGACGTCACGATTTTTTATATCGAAATTTAATTATTTTTTGTTTATTTATTTTTTTACCTTTTGTTCGAAAGTGTGACGTACTTTAAGGGGTGGTAGTCCAAAATTTTTGACAGTTTGTGACAGTGGGGGGGGGTCAAAAATAGAGAGACGTACTTTATGGACGGCCCCAATCAAGTCTTTAACTAACGTTAACATAATTTTAGAGACTTTTATTTTCCTTATAAAAATCATGTGATGAATCTTCCGAACATAAGGTACAACGGTAAAATGTGGTAACTGCTTTATGAATATAGAATACGTCAAGAGGGTTATTACTAGGGACCAACCTAAAATCGCTTCGGACATTCGCCCCGGCCGGATATCGGGTTTTTTGGAACTATTCGCCTGGGCAAATAGTGCCCACGCAAATAGCAAAATATCTATTAAATAAAACAAACCCGTAAAAACAAAGTTTTCTACTATAAATCCCTTATATTTTAGTCATAATTAAAGATTATTGATTATGTTTCAACGCCACAAATATTTACGGACTGACACCGAGTGATGTCCCCTGTCTTTTTACGGGGGATGGGTCATGAGGGGGTGTCGGCACGACGGTCGACGTCTAAGCGTCAACTCAAACTCACGTGGAAAAAAACAATAACAAACCGTGAATTTGAATTACATATCTCATATAAGGATAAACTAAAAATGCATTAATTTAATCACGGTACGTTAGATCAATCTGAAATTTTGATACGATGCATTGTTAGGTCAGATGGGTTAGTGTGCCACTTTTCAGCTCGATCGAATCACGGGAAGTGGGTCATTTTTTACTTTTGTTTTTCCGCCCGCCCATGAGATGATGAGATGACGACAGACAGACAGTCAGAGACGGCCGCGAAGTTAATATAAGGGATTTATAAAACAATAACAAACAGTGAATTTGAATTACATACCTCATATAAGGATAAACTAAAAATGCATTACTTTAATTACGGTACGTTCGATCGATCTGAAATTTTGATACGATGCATTGTTAGGTCAGACGGGTCAGTGTGCCAAATTTCAGCTCGATCGAATCACGGGAAGTGGGTCATTTTCGACTTTTGTATTTCCGCCCGCCCGCCCATGAGATGATGAGATGACGACAGAAACGGCCGCGAAGTTAATATAAGGGATTTAATAAAACAAACCCGTAAAAACAAAGTTTTCTACTATAAATCCCTTATATTTGCGTCATAATTATAAGTATTGATTATTTTCCAACGCCACAAATATTTACAGACTGACACCGAGTGATGTCCCCTGTCTTTTAACGGGGGATGGGTCGTGAGGGGGTGTCGGCACGACGGTCGACGTATAAGCGTCAACTCAAACTCACGTGGAAAAAAACAATAACAAACCGTGAATTTGAATTACATACCTCATATTAGGAAAAACTAAAAATGCATTAATTTAATTACGGTACGTTCAATCGATCTGAAATTTTGATGCGATGCATTGTTAGGTTAGACGGGCCCGTGTGCCAAATTTCAGCTCGATCGGATCACGGGAAGTGGGTCATTTTCGACTTTTGTTTTTCCGCCCGCCCGCCCATGAGATGACGACAGACAGAGAAAGAGAGACAGAGACGGCGGTGAAGTTAATATAAGGGATTTAAAAAATACCTTTTAAAATACAATTTTAGAATTCGATAAATATCAAGATTAGTATACTTACAAATTGTTAAAAAATATAACAAATGTAACCTAATTAAAGAAATTAATCATTTGAAATTATAAAGATACTAGCGTACACCCGTCAAAAATGACGGAAGTTTTCAGCTGAAATCTATTTATTTTATAAAAAATGCAATCTTTTTAGGGCACCTACGGTGCCGACCTTTCTCAAATGCCCAACTAACTTGTCCTTGTTTGATAAATACGAAATATTAAACTTTCTGAAATTTACACAAAGTATTTTATAATAGGGGTTTTAGGGCGCCCACGGCGCCCCATGTGATTTTTTATTTTTATAATTAACCATCATCAAATCCTGTTTTTAAATCCTTTATATTAACTCGTGGTGTCTGCGGCGGACCTTGCTTGCTTGCTTGCTTGCTTGTCGCCAAAACTTTTGATCGATTTTTATCCCACTTGCTCGCAAGATAGCGAGCTGAAATTTTGCAGGCAGTTTTGTACCGATGATAAAAACAATGTATCAAAATTTCAGATCGATCGCATGTACCGTAATTAAATTATTGATTTTTTAGATTATTTTATTTATTCCTATGTATCATGCTATTTTTTGAGATAGAGCGTCGCGGTGCGTATTATATTGAACAACCTTTCTGTCGCGCAATAAGGTGCGTATTTTATTGACAGCTCTTTTTATAAACATATTCCTGATCGGTGCGCATTATATTAAACATGTTTTACGACACAACTGCAATTTTGTTTTTCTGGATGGTCTGGCGCTGCGTATTATAATGAACATTCTTTTAATTACTTCTCGTACAGAATTAGTGTAGTGTTTAAATTGATAAGCGTTGGCGTTTGTACATATGTTTGTGTTTGTTTGTGTTGGGTCTAAAATGCCTCACCTCCATGCGGTTAGAACTGACAATCCATAAAATATGGAAACCATGTAGGCAATTTTGTATTTAATGAATTTTCTTATGTACAATAAAAGTAATATATACTCTATGATTTTACCCATAGACTAAAAAGAGTAAAATAAATAAATGTAGAATTATGATTTTTTTAAACCACGTTTTTATAAGTGGAATAAAAAGAAGAAACTAATTTAAAACTTATAAGTTTAAGTACTTCGATTTAATATGACTAAAAACGTGGGCGGGTGTTTGGTATAAAAATTAAAGATTTATAATTTAGAACAAATTCAAAAAAGAGCTGCCAGATTCATTACTGGAGAATATTCGAAACTGACAAGAATAACACCATTAGTTAAATCATTAAACCTTGAAACACTAGAGGATAGAAGAACCAAGAGCAAAGTAGTAATCATACATAAAGCAATTAATTCTAATTTAGAAATACAACACAAAGATAACCTAATACAACCCTCAGATAGACATAAGGATAAAAAACACCTTTCTTATTCCGTATGCAAGAACAAACACATACAAGTTTTCCTTCTTCCCGTCCGGAATTCGGGCGTGGAATGGGTTGCCTGAAGAATCCAGGAAAACCAACACTTTATCAACATTTAAATCTCTAATAAAAATGCAGGACTAAACACAAACCATAGATAAGCGTAGGACGCAATAATCTTCTGTATAGAAGGAGCGTCTGTAAACAGATAAGATAAGATAAGAAGGCAAAAGAGAGAGAATGAATGAACCGCATATGTTAAACCTCATAAGCGTCTACCCCACGTTTTTAGTCATATTAAATGAAAGTACTTGAACTTCTGAGTTTTAAATTATTTTCTTGTTTTTATTCCACTTATAAAAACGTGGTTTTTAAAAATCATTTTTTTACCTTTATTTTTTTATTTTTAAAAATGTTTATGCCCGTTCTTTCCCCCCCCCTTCTTAGCGAACATAAACACCTCCTCTCCAGGCATGCGCAACAGTGTGTACCTGCAGCAGGGTGTACCTCAGTCGCTCCCCTCGCTGGGGTCGACCAATGTATCGAAACCAACAGGTCTTTGCGTTTCACTTGCATTGTCATTGTCCCTTCACAGAATATCGTGAGATTCGTAGTGTACTGGTTATCAAGTCCGCCTTATATGGGGAAGGTCATGGGTTCAAGCCCCAGCGAAAACATTTTTTTTTAATTTTTAAAAATGTCTGTTTGTGCCCGTTCTTTTACCCCTTTATTGCCAACACTAGCTTACCCGCGGCGTAGCATACGCCGCTAATGATTTGGTGACGGGTGAAGACTTTCTGAAAGACACAGTTGTCAAAATGGGGTGGGTTTGGGGAAACGACTGTGAGTAAATGAAAAGAAGGAACTTTGGAGAGACCCGCAGCGTAGCATACGCCACAGACTTGCTCATCATTGACAGTGCAAAGAATGGTGGGGTGAGAGTACAGACACAAAAAGCAGCACTAAGTAGATAAAAAAAATAGCAAGTAAACGTGAAGACATGCACATTGAGGTTATTGTTACCCGCCTCCCATTTATTACTACCATCCCTTAAACATAAACTGTGATTGGCCGACCCTAGCAAGGGTTAGTCATATTTAGGGTTGTTAATTGCGTTTTGTTGTTGCTTTTGAAAACCGATTATCGATTTTAAACCGGTTATTGTTTTATAGCTGACTTCATAGAAGTTAAGGGTGTACCGAATTTCGCCTGCAAATGTCTCGAAACCTACAATGAGTTGGCAGTCCCCCCCCAAACCGACGTTTACTCACGTTGCTTTGATTTCTTCGTGCTGTAGTTTGTGTACGTTCTTTTTCCACTTTCTTTGCACTCTCCATGAGCAAGTCTGCGGTGTATGCTACGCCGCGGGTCGTCTAGTATTTACTAATGTTGATGATTAAGGACTGAAGACTTAATTTGGATTTCCGATTTTCGTTTAACAACCCTAGTACTCGGTTCGTACCCGGTTCCGACAAATAGTACATATACTATCCGGATTTGGTTCCTGGTAGAAAATGTCTACCCGGTTGGTCCCTAGTTATTACATATATTAAAAATATTAAATAGTTCTATTCATTTTCAGGGTAATGAAATTTTTTTCCATAGTATATTTTCCTTGTAGTCTACAGCCTAAAACTTTGGGGAAGACTACACATAGATGTCAAACGATTTTTTTCAATCAAATACTGTTACAAGCGTAGCAATTGTTATTCTTTGAAAAATTAAGTGTATTTGTTCACATTTCTTTCAACATACGTTTTAATGGAGTGTGAGAAATTATAATTCTATTGGAGAATTTTTCAATATGGAAAAGAGATTTCATTTTTCTCTCTTGGTCTCTACATTTTATGATTATTTACTATGCGGCTTTCAGGCAAAAGGGACAATTACAAAAACTGAAATATATCCATTTTGAAAACTTCCGTCATTTTTGACGGGTAATACACTAGTAGTAAAATAATGGCGGTGTCACGCCACTCTTTGTGACGTATTACTTGTGAATGTATTTTGTAGACGTTCTCACAATATAAACTTTCGTGCAATAAATCCTTGAAATACTGTTGTCAACAAAATAACTTTAATATTCACAATATATACAGAAATATAACTTTGAGGTTTTAAAACGTGGAGACATCAGCCACACAGTCGCCATTCCTCCCTGACAACTGGGAGTAAATGTAATTCAATAAAACTACACCAATCAGCGGCTAACTTCCAACAAACTTTCCTAAGTAAATTTAACACAAATAGCCCAGTAGAAGAAATTTGGAAAGATATAAAAACAAATCTAAAAACTATAATGGATGAGAATGTTCCAACAAAACTAACATCAAATAAAATTAACAAATGCTAGTTCAATTCTAGATTGAAAAAGCTATGCAAACTAAAAGAGAACTTATTTAAGAAATATAAAGCTACCTATTCATATAGGATACACAACAAAATACTTAAAGATTAAACACTTGACACAAAAACTTAGTCGAAACCTCCAAAATGAGTATATAAACAATGTAATTACCAAAGATAACAATAAAAACTTATGGTCCTTTATCAAATCTAAAAAAATGGAACCTTCAGGAATAGCCACACTAAAAGGCTCAAATAATAAAACCTATAATGATAATGAAACTAAAGCTAATATCCTTAACACATATTTTGCATCATCTTTTTCTGCCTCAGGCGACAAGGAAGTTTTAATAAATTTAAATAAAATGGAGGAAATAGGTAACATAACTGTAGATGAGATAGGTATACATTCACTCCTAAAAAACTTAAAAATAAACAAAGCTACTGGCCCAGATGATTTGCCTGCAAGATTATTAAAAGAACTAAGCAATGAACTGTCCCCAATCCTTGTAGTTCTCTTTCAAGCCTCTCTAAACCAGGGTAAAGTGCCCCAGGATTGGAAATTAGCTAACGTAACTCCACTCTTTAAGAAAGGGGATAAATCAGACCCTGGTAATTACAGGCCTGTATCACTTACTAGTATCACCTGTAAATTACTAGAACACATAATATATAGTAGAATAGTTAACCACCTTGACAAATATAATGCCCTATGCCCACATCAACACGGCTTTAGAAAAAACAGATCATGTGAAACACAATTAATAGGTTTAATAGATGAACTATCAAAAGGCTTGGACAAAAATGATCAAATAGATACAATATTACTAGACTTCTCAAAAGCATTTGACAAAGTTCACCACCTTAGTTTACTTAAAAAACTTAACTACTTTGGAATCTCAGGTTCCTTACATCACTGGATCCAAGACTTCCTTTTGGGCAGGGAGCAAACTGTAATAATTAATGGATCTAAATCTGCACCAATAAAGGTTAACTCAGGAGTTCCACAAGGAACTGTGCTAGGTCCCTTACTCTTTTTAATTTATATAAATGATTTACCCAACAACATCTCAACAGGTACAAAAGTTAGGTTATTTGCTGATGATTGTATAATCTATAGAACAATTAAATCAGAACAAGATAGCAAAATTTTACAAAAAGACTTAGATGAATTGATAAAATGGGAAACTAACTGGAGTATGTCTTTCCACCCAGAAAAGTGTCAACTGTTAAGAGTAACAAAGAAAAAGAAACAAATAAATTCAAAATATTACATTCATGGAAAAGAACTGACCCAAACTAAAGATGCAAAATACTTAGGAGTCTTAATAAATGAGAAACTATCATGGAATCCCCATGTCAATGAAGTTATTAAAAAATCAAACAAAACCTTAGGCTTTATAAAAAGGAACTTTAACAAATGTAATAGAGATATAAAACTAAAATGCTACCTCACTTTGGTGAGACCTGTACTAGAATATGCATCTTCTGTATGGGACCCATCCACCAAAGAAAACATTGATAAACTAGAACAAATTCAAAAAAGAGCTGCCAGATTCATTACTGGAGAATATTCGAAACTGACAAGAATAACACCATTAGTTAAATCATTAAACCTTGAAACACTAGAGGATAGAAGAACCAAGAGCAAAGTAGTAATCATACATAAAGCAATTAATTCTAATTTAGAAATACAACACAAAGATAACTTAATACAACCCTCAGATAGACATAAGGATAAAAACACCTTTCTTATTCCGTATGCAAGAACAAACACATACAAGTTTTCCTTCTTCCCGTCCGGAATTCGGGCGTGGAATGGGTTGCCTGAAGAATCCAGGAAAACCAACACTTTATCAACATTTAAATCTCTAATAAAAATGCAGGACTAAACACAAACCATAGATAAGCGTAGGACGCAATAATCTTCTGTATAGAAGGAGCGTCTGTAAACAGATACGATAAGATAAGATAAGACAACTGCTTTCGCGCGCTTTCTATCCATGTGACCTCTCTGTCACTAATCTCGTGATTATCACGTGACAGGGGATGAGACTGCAACCAAGCTTTTTAATTAGTAAATGTATAACATGTAAACAGGGTATTAGTTAGCCTTATAGGACGTAACACAACAGCGAACGTTTCGGCAAAGACAGGGCGGTCTTAACATTATAGGCCCGTTGGGCATGTGCCCGGGGGGCCCACGAGCATAGGGGCCCAATGGGAATATGCTTATTTTTATATGTTCTGTATATTTATTTTTTATTCCCGCGGCGAAGGGGCCCAACACTCTACCTTTGCCGGGGGCCCAAACTGGTGTAAAGACGGCTCTTGGCAAAGAGCCTTCCTCAACGAAAAAATAGTACACAAATAAAATGAATATGACGAGAGAATTTAAAAAACTTAGCTGCGGTGAAATCAAATTAGTCCAGTAGAGACATATCAACCTAAATTGAACTGCCTAGTAAAATTGCTATTAAATTCATTTTTTTGTCATTTAATGACATTTAACGGTTGAACGTTTTCCCATTAAAATTGGTTTTAAAAAATAAGCAAGCTCTAGGAAAAATAATAATAACATTTTCTAAAACATCCTTAAGAAGGGGAATAATAAGATTATTTTAAAATTAATTTACTCTTAGATTCAGGTATGCACAACAAATAGCACAGCAAACTACTTTGGCTTAAGTTCATTTCATTTATTGTTGTTTAAATCTTTTCTAGTGTATTTTACATAGCTTATGTAAGGGAAATAAAATATGGCCTCCGGACCTAAAAGAAGAGGATTCCGGAGTTAAATTCCATATAGTGTTTTAATATGGGTCAGCAATGTTTAGTGTACCAAGTGTAGCTTCTATTAATCCATTCATCCAGTAGCCAATGTTTAAAATAATACTTATGTAGTTTATATTAGAAAAAATGACATTATGGGTGGTTCATTTGGTAAAGTTTAAAACGTCTCTAGAATTTAAGCTAGATCATGATGACAATACAGACTAAGTTTGGTCAAGATCCATTAATCCATGTAGAAACGTATGCAACAAAACAATTAAACTATATAATTTGCAATTGTCACGCAAGTAGTGTCTGTCAGTCCTGACGCTACTAATTTTAGAAAGCAGGGAAAACCAAATTACTGCACCAATGCA
Organism: Ampullaceana balthica; assembly: GCA_944989445.1. NCBI lineage: Eukaryota > Metazoa > Mollusca > Gastropoda > Lymnaeidae > Ampullaceana > Ampullaceana balthica. Next base: position 755,541 of record CALYLW010000222.1, read on the forward strand.
TCAAAAGGTGTGCAAATTAAAGATGCGCTGTAAACAAAATTATGACGTCATTGTTTTTGCTGATATTTTAATTTTGGAAAAGGGAACAATGTAAAAAGAGGATTTGATGATGGTTAATTATAAAATAAAAAAACAAAGGGGGCGCCGTAGGCGCCCTCAAGCAACCCCTATTATAAAATACTTTGTGTAAATTTCAGAAAGTTTAATATTTCGTATTTATCAAACAAGGACAAGTTAGTTGGGATTTGAGAAAGGTCGGCGCCGTAGGCGCCCTAAAAAAGATTGCATTTTTTATAAAATAAATAGATTTCAGCTGAAAACTTCCGTCATTTTTGACGGGTGATACGCTAGTACTTACATAACCACAAACAAACTGAATTAAATCATTCCTCATAACTCAAGAGCACGGGTCGATGAACAGGATTAAATTACCCCCTTTGGGGGTAAAAAGGGAATTCCTGGGGGTAAAACAGTCTCATTTGGGAGATATAAAATCCGCAACAAGACATTAATTTTAAATTTTGTTTTTAATTTCTTTTTTTTAACCAAAATCCGTCACGTTTACGTATATTTACAAAAGGCACGGTTTATTAATAAGATTTTTCGGCTTTTGCAAGAGAGAGGAATCCCAAAACTGAAGAAGAGGAAATTTTGTTTTGTGCGAACTGCAATGTCAAGGAATTGATGTATTCAATAAAATTAATGAATACTTTGAAAAAGTTAATTTAAAATGTGAAAACTTTATACCGCGTCTGCTGATGGAGCTACAGCTTTGTTGTGTCGTGTGAGTGTAAGTGGTTTTTCATTTTTTTCCCGAACAGAGAGGAATCCCAAAATTGAAGTTAACCGATGTATGATCCGCCAAGCTCTGCTTGTGAAACATTTGAAACCTGAACTAAAGGTCGTCCTGCATAATGTTATCCAGACTGTAAATTTCATTAGAGGGCATATACTGCAAACACGACGTTTTCGTGATTATGTTAAGATGGTGAGGCTGAATATACAGACTTACTTCATCACACCAAAGTAAGGTAGCTTTCACGTGGCATTGATCTGATCAGAGTGTGAGCTCTGAAAGTTGAACTTCAAACATTTCTGGCTGGTCAAAGCATCCCCTGGCGGATAAGTTTACGAACTTTTGTTTGGTTGCACATCTCGAATACTTAGCTGCCATTTTTGAGCATTTGAATGCGTTGAACAAAGAATTGCAGGGAATATCAATATAATTACAGCCAGAGAATGAATTGCAGCATTTGGATTAATGCTTTCATAATGGAACCAAATGCAGGAGGAAAGAAGTTAGCGGCCTTTTCAAAGTTGGCCTTGTACTTTGAAGATTGTGGAAATATATCTTTTGACGACATCAAAGATATAGTTATCAGACATCTTACCAAGCTCAAAACGCGATTCACTATTTACTTTAATTCCAGTAATTGATTAGCATAAAATCATTTGATTTGTAGATCCATTTCGATGTGACATTGAATTTGTACTCAAGGGTTTGCAGAGGCACTTCTTGAAGTTCAGTCTAATAATAGGCACGTATTGAATTTGCAAACAAAGCAGATGTAACACATTTTTGGATGTCAAATCCTGCAAAGTCTTTCAACACTGCACATGAGGAGACCGTCAAGACGTTGCTGCCTTTTGCAACAAGGTTTATCCACTCAAGTGAACATAAAAACAAAGCAGCGAAATCGATTGGATCTTGAAGACGGGCATCAAACTACCCTAATATAAAAAATCCCCAATTTCGATAAACTTGTGTCAAAAACGAAACAGCATCACTTTTCAAAAAAATGAACTGTAATGAGATTTAAGGAAAAAAGTTGTGTTTTGTAATAAAAAATTAATGACATTAATTTATATCAAATGTATAATTTATGTTATTTTTAAATCCCTTATATTAACTTCACCGCCGTCTCTGTCTCTCTCTCTGTCTGTCTCTCTGTCTCTCTCTCATCATCTCATGGGCTCGGCGGGCGGAAAAACAAAAGTCGAAAATGACCCACTTCCAATGATCCGATCGAACTGAAATTTGGCACACGGACCCGTCTTACCTAACAATGCATCGTATCAAAATTTCAGATCGATCGAACGTACCGTAATTAAATTAATGCATTTTTAGTTTATCCTTATATGAGGTATGTAATTTTAATTCACGATTTGTTATTGTTTTTTTTGCCACGTGAAAGTTTGAGCATTGAGGCGACCCAACGAAACGACGGTGCGCTTTTGTTTACATTTTACGTGTCACTCTGAGCTCGGTCAAGCGAATCGGTGACCAGACTTTTCCCCTCTCCCCCCACCCACCCCTCCCCCCCCACTAGGGTTATGATGCAAAGTTGAGTTAAGACAGATTCAGTCTGTAAATGTTTGAATATAATCAATACTTTTAGTTATGTCTCATCTATAAGGGATTTATAGTCAAAAACTTTGTTTTTACGGGGTTGTTTAATTAAATCCCTTATATTAACTTCACGGCCGTCTCTGCTCTCTCTGTCTCTCTCTGTCTCTCTCTCATCATCTCATGGGCTCGGCGGGCGGAAAAACAAAAGTCGAAAATGACCCACTTCCAATGATCCGATCGAACTGAAATTTGGCACACGGACCCGTCTTACCTAACAATGCATCGTATCAAAATTTCAGATCGATCGAACGTACCGTAATTAAATTAATGCATTTTTAGTTTATCCTTATATGAGGTATGTAATTTTAATTCACGATTTGTTATTGTTTTTTTGCCACGTGAAAGTTTGAGCATTGAGGCGACCCAACGAAACGACGGTGCGCTTTTGTTTACATTTTACGTGTCACTCTGAGCTCGGTCAAGCGAATCGGTGACCAGACTTTTCCCCTCTCCCCCCCACCCACCCCTCCCCCCCCCACTAGGGTTATGATGCAAAGTTGAGTTAAGACAGATTCAGTCTGTAAATGTTTGAAAATAATCAATACTGTTAGTTATGTCTCATATATAAGGGATTTATAGTCAAAAACTTTGTTTTTACGGGTTTGTTTTATTAAATCCCTTATATTAACTTCGCGGCCGTCTCTCTCTCTCTCTCTCTCTCGTCTTGGGCTCGGCGGGCGGGCGGAAAAACAGAAGTCGAAAATGACCCACTTCCAATGATCCGATCGAACTGAAATTTGGCACACGGACCCGTCTTACCTAACAATGCATCGTATCAAAATTTCAGATCGATCGAACGTACCGTAATTAAATTAATGCATTTTTAGTTTATCCTTATATGAGGTATGTAATTTAAATTCACGATTTGTTATTGTTTTTTTGCCAGTGAAAGTTTGAGCATTGAGGCGACCCAACGAAACGACGGTGCGCTTTTGTTTACATTTTACGTGTCACTCTGAGCTCGGTCAAGCGAATCGGTGACCAGACTTTTCCCCTCTCCCCCTCCCCACCCACCCCTCCCCCCCTAGGGTTATGAAGCAAACTTGTGTTAAGACAGATTCAGTCTGTAAATGTTTGAAAATAATCAATACTGTTTAGTTATGTCTCATATATAAGGGATTTATAGTCAAAAACTTTGTTTTTACGGGTTTGTTTTATTAAATCCCTTATATTAACTTCGCGGCCGTCTCTCTCTCTCTCTCTCTCTCTCTGGGCTCGGCGGGCGGGCGGAAAAACAGAAGTCAAAAATGACCCACTTCCCATGATCCGATCGAACTGAAATTTGGCACACGGACCCGTCTGACCTAACAATGCATCGTATCAAAATTTCAGATCGATCGAACGTACCGTAATTAAATTAATGCATTTTTAGTTTATCCTTATATGAGGTATGTAATTTAAATTCACGGTTTGTTATTGTTTTTTTGCCACGTGAAATTTTGAGCTGAGCATTGAGGCGACCCAACGAAGCGACGGGCGCTTTTGTTTACATTTTACGTGTCACTCTGAGCTCGGTCAAGCGAATCGGTGACCAGACTTTTCCCCTCTCCCCCCTCCCACCCACCCCCCCCCCACTAGGGTTATGATGCAAAGTTGAGTTAAGACAGATTCAGTCTGTAAATGTTTGAAAATAATCAATACTGTTAGTCATGTCTCATATATAAGGGATTTATAGTCAAAAACTTTGTTTTTACGGGTTTGTTTTTTACAAGTAAATGTGTGCTCATCCGACGGTATTTAACTATGTCAGATTTATCATTATATCTAGAAGGGCCATGGCCGTTAGACTTATAACCGTTAAAACAATATTATATACGACTGTTAACTCTTATAATTGCATCATGCGCATAATCCTTTTCTGGTCATTGTTAGACACTTGTCGGGCTTCTAAAACTCAACAGATGCGTTTTCGGCTTGGGCTTAGTCCTATATCCGTTTGTTTGGGAGGGGGGGCTTAAAACGCTCCCAAAAAGCCCAAGTAATGTCGGCAGGAACTCGCCCCTTCGGGGTAACGGCAACATACAATTTTATATTTGGGGGTGACGGCAAAAATTTCGCCGACCCCTGCTCTAGACGTACATATGTCGGGGGCAGTGGAACTGAAATAACGCGAATTAAATACAGGAAACTGTGCTGATTGAATTACACTCTAAATACCGAGACTGTGTAATTCTCAATTTAAATGTGGTTTAGTAACCGTACGTTTAAAATGATGTGGGCAATAATAACTATTTATAAATTGATTACCTAATCACTGGCCCATTCCCTGATTGACTCTGTAACGCATTATAACAATCTCAAGCACATTTGGAATCAGATATAAGGTCCAAAATGTTTATTTAGGAAACCTGAAATTCTCAATAATAACATGAGATAAAATTCCCGTATCAAATTAAAAAGAGATACTAAAAAGTATCAACCGTTCTTGCTACTAATAATTTTGTTGCTTTGTTGTTGTTTTTTAAATTTGCTGGCTTTTTTTTGTCTTTGCATGCGTGTCTATGTTTTTGGTATGTGTGTCATTTGTAAGACGCAAAGCCTCTACTCACTGACTCATCAATTAAATCTACAACTTCCAGTACAAATAGACGGCTCAAATTGGGCTGGCTCTATTCTACCCTTACATTTACTCACAACAGTTAAGCAGGTCCAAAATTTAAGCATGCACCGCCAGTCCATTTTGACGTGTTTTTTTTTCTTCATCACTTAATGACTTATCAGCTTCCAGCGCAGTGGCGTCACTAGGGGGGCGGGGGGGGCGCGCCGCCCCAGTGACACCCATCAGAGGGTGACACCCGTGCCTAAATTTTTACTGTGTACGATTTTATGTCAGAAAACAAATGATGACAATTTTTTTAATCTAGAAAGAAATTAAGAAATACAATGAAATACGTTAAACGAGAAAATTCATTTTTTTTAAAAATATCAGTTAACTTGCAAAAATAAAACAGTCCCAACACACACGAACAACATTTAAAACAAATTAGGAAAAAAAGAAAAGAAATAGTCGCAGCAGAGATATCTTTAAAAAAGGCTGGAATGAAAGAGGCAGTGTCTTCTGTTTTAAAAGATATAAAGCCATTTTGGGCTTGGACACATCCAACAACATGAACGAATCCCACCTCACGACTCCCTCCCCAACAGTGGGGTGGGGGGGAATACGATTTTTATCACCACCCCAAAAGAAAAAAATCAAAATATGGGTTTTCCTTGTTGATGTTTTTCTTGAGGAAAATTATGATTTCAATGTCTTTGAGTTAATATTATATATATATATATATATATATATATATATATATATTTATATATATATATATATATATATATATTATATATATATATATATATATATATATATATATTAAAGGCGTGAAAGCATGTTTATATACAGGTAGTCCTCCGGTTACGACGGTCCCATCCCGACTTACGCTGTTTAGTGCTTACGAACGCGCCCCCCGTAAAGAATAGTATTACGCGTTATTCCGTATTTATTCATAAGGTAACGAATTCTTTTCTCTATTTGAAATAACAAAAATTATTGAAAATATGTATGATTATTATTTATCCTACAACTTTCGTTTGCGAATTTTTCAAATGGCGAAGTTTTCAATCAAGTCAATAAAGCTGAGTAAGCTTACAAGTTCCTTTTCAATGCTCATTAGAGAGAGCATATTCAGCCTTTTTCGTCCCATGCAAATTCTAACTCATTATATATTCTTTTCAACTTTGAAAAGGATCGCTCTCAGCTGCAGTTTGATATCATCATTGAAAGATAGATGCGAAGTGCGATGTGTACATTTGTAAAGGACTGTGTGAAATGTAGCTCATTCAAAAGCAGCAACATTTTTAGCTCTGTGCAAGTTTTTTGAGTTTCGCTTTGTGCTAATTCCTTTTCCATACCTTGAGCCTGGGG
>CALYLW010000222.1:762131-790486 GCA_944989445.1 Ampullaceana balthica
TTGTTGGTAATGTATTGGGGTTGGTAATGTAGACTAGCGCTTCTCAAACCTTTTATTGTGGCGGACCGGCAGGAGTTTTTTCATTGCTCAAGGGACCGGTGCACTATTTTACCTGTTCTGACGTGGTAGCGAAATGTCATTTATTTTATTCTATTTGTTTCATTTTATTGCCGAAAAATTGACTAATCCTATAGCAGTGGTGAAGAACCTTTTCGTAGCCGAGTGCCCAAAATTCTACCAAAAATCAACTATTTATAGCAAAGTCCCTCTTCTCCAATGAAACCCTAAAAAGAGGTTTTGGTTTAGCCGGTTTGATTCATGAAGTAATATTTTAGTCGCGCGTCGGCTTATGAGGCTCTGCATGCCGACTGTGGCACGCGTGCCATTGGTTCGCCACCATTGTTATATAGGGTTAGTATTGATGGTTGTAAATTGAGGATTATAATTACATTTTTCTTTCTTTTTGTTGGTAACTACTGCGGACCAGCGGTGGATGGCCTACGGACCGGCACAAGTCCGCGGACCAGAGGCGTCACTAGGGTTGGTGTCACCCGGGGCCGTAGCTCATGGTGTCACCCCCTCACGACTGAAGGGGCCGTCCATAAATGACGTCATGCGAGGTTGCCGATTTTTACCCCACCCACCCCAGTGTCATACTTTGTCACAAAAACTTAGACCCCACCCCTTTTTTTACGATATGACGTCACAAAGCTTTGACACCCTTCCCCCAAGCCGTATTTTCTCAATAAAAATGTAAAAAAATTAAAAATAAAAATTGCGCAAAACTAGAGCCCGATGCTTCATTAACAAAACAAAACAAAAAAACGCATTCCCCTATTTAAAAAAAATAAAAGTTAAGTCAAAGGTTATTTATAAACCAATGAGTTAAGCCAACTGAGGAACTACGTTATTACCAATATCTGCAAATGAAACTTTAGCCTGAGACTTATTAACACTAGGGATAAAACAAGTAAATTGCTTTTAATAAATGGATTAGATAAAACTTATTTACTTATTTCAATAGCATATTCACTGTACTGATCAGTGTTATCTTATGTTTTTAAATCCCTTATATCAGGGATGTCCAAAGTCCGGCCCGCGGGCCAAAACCGGCCCGCGATGCCATTTTAACTGGCCCGCGGCCTCATCTGAAATAATTAATTAACTGACTGTAAAGATGGTATACTTATTAGAAAATTAGAAATTTTGTATTGTTTCCAGTATGTCAAATGATGGCGAAAATCTGTGATTATTATTATTTTTTTAACAACTTGGAAATTGGTTGTTTTAAAACCCGATGAAGTTAATTGTACTAAAACCTTGACGGCCTACCGTAAAAGTCGATGACGTCATTTTATTATTTTAACCTCACAGCAAAGCTTATTTTCAAGAATCGGTCAGGCCAATGAAAATTCCTCAAAGGCAAGTTATGAGGTAGCAAAACTGATAGCGATACACAGCAAGCCATTCACTGATGGCAAGTTTGTAAAAGAATGCTTGATGAAAATTGTTGAAAATATCTGTCTCGAAGAAAAAGCAGGAGTTTGCCAAAGTTTGCCTGTCATGCAACACTTTGGCTCGCAGAATTGAAGAAGTCTAATCTGACATTAAGAGACAAATAGAGACAAAATCAGAAAAATTTGACTTTTTTCGATAGCCTGTGATGAATGCACTGATGCAACTGTTATTTTCTTCACCTTTCTCTGCTGACCCTGATAATGCTCCAGGCAATCTGCAGCTGGAACTCATTGAGTTACAAAGTGATAATGAAATTCGCAGCAGACAACAACAGCTTTCTCTCAATGACTTTTACCGACAGCTGGATAAAGATAGATTCAAAGGCAGTCGAACATTTCCTAAAAAAATGCTCAGCTTGTTTGGCTCGACATACTTGTGTGAGCAGACATTTTCAGTAATGAATTTTAACAAGAACCGTGTGAGGAGAAGAATAAGTGACTGTCACCTACGTGATATCACACGTATCAAAATCAGTGGCATTGAGCCTGACCTCAACTATTTACTGCATTCAAGATCTCAGTTTCACAATTCACATTAAAATTTTGCTATAAAAACTTCTCAACTTATGTCATTTTTATATAATTTTAATCCGGCCCATGAGGGTCTTTATTTCAAGGAATTTGGCCCGCCATGCAAAAAGTTTGGACACCCCTGCCTTATATTAACTTCACCGCAGTCTCTGTCTCTCTGTCTTGGGCGGGCGGAAAAACAAAAGTAAAAAATGACCTACTTGCCGTGAAGCCATCGAGCTGAAATTTGGCACACGGGCCCGTCTGACCTAACAATGCATCGTATCAAAATTTCAGATCGATCGAACGTACCATAATTAAATTAATGCATTTTTAGTTTATCTATATACGAGGTATGTAATTCAATTTCAAGGTTTGTTATTGTTTTTTTTCACGAGACAGCTCAGTTCGCGCGTTGACGCGACCCATCGAAGTACCGGCGTGCTTTTGTTTACGTTTTACGTGTCACGCTGAGCTCGGTCCAGCGATCGGTGACCAGACCTTCGATTATACAGCAGGAGTTAAGGCAGATACAGTCGGTAAATGTTTGTGGCGTTTGAAGATGATCAATACTTTTAATTATGACTCATTTATAAGGGATTTATAGTCAAAAACTTTGTTTTCTACGGGTTTGTTTTATTAAATCCCTTATATTAACTTCACACGCCGTCCCTCTATGTCGTTCGTCGTCGGGCGGGCGGAAAAACAAAAGTAAAAAATGACCCACTTTACCGTGATGCCATCGAGCTGAAATTTGGCACATAGACTCGTGTCACCTAACAATACATCGTATCAAAATTTCAGATCGATCGAACTTACCGTATTTAAATTAATGCATTTTTAGTTTATCTCTATGCAACGTCTGTAAATCAATTTCACAGTTTGTATTTTTTTTTCAAGTGACAGTTCAGTTCGCGCGTTGACGCGACATCGTCGATGTACCGGCGTGCTTTTGTTTACGTTTTACTTGTCACGCTGAGCTCGGTCCAGCGATCGGTGACCAGACCTTTCCCCTCTCCCACCCCCCCACCCGGGTTATAAAGCAAAAGACAGATTCAGTCTGTAAATGTTTTTCGCTTTTAAACATAGTCAATACTTTTAGTTCTATCTCATATATAAGGGATTTATAATCAAAAACTTTGTTTTTAAGGGTTTGTTTTATTATGCATTCCTCTTTTTTATTCCCTTATATTAACTTCGAAATCTTGTCTCTCGGTCTCTCTCTCTGTCTGTCGTTCGTCGTCCGGCAGGCGCAAAAACAAAAGAGAAAAATGACACACTTTCCGTAATGCCATCGAGCTGAAATACAAAAGTAAAAAATGACACACTTCCCGTAATGCCATCAAGCTGAAATTTGGCACATGGACTCGTGTTACCTAACAATGCATCGTATCAAAATTTCAGATCGATCGAACGTACCGTAATTAAATTAATGCATTTTTAGTTTAACTATATAAAACAATATGTAGAAGTCGCTTTTGTTTACATTTTACGGTCACTTGACGTCACGTCAGCCATCGGTGAACATATCTCGTGTTTTAACCAGGTGGAATTGACTAAGTTTCAGGCTGTAAATGTTTGCCGCGTTGGAACATAATCAATACTTTAGTTCTGTCTCATATATAAGGGATTTATAGTCAAAATTTTTGTATTTAAATCCCTTATATTAACTTCGAAATCTTGTCTGTCGTCATGTCTTCGTACGTCGGTCGAGCGGAAAAAGAAAAGTAAAAAATGACCCACTTCCCGTGATCCGATCGAGCTGAAATTTGGCACACGGACCCGTCTCACCTAACAATGCATCGTATCAAAATTTAGATCGATCGAACGTACCGTAATTAAATTAATGCATTTTTAGTTTATCCTTATATGAGGTATGTAATTCAAATTCACGGTTTGTTATTGTTTTTTTCCACGTGAAATGTTTGAGTCACTCGTTGAGGCGACCCAACGAAGTACGGCGTGCTTTTGTTTACATTTTACGTGTCACTCTGAGCTCGGTCAAGCGATCGGTGACCAGACTTTTCCCCTCTCCCCCACCCCACCCCACAGGGTTATGACAGCAAGTGAGTTAAGACAGATTCAGTCTGTAAATGTTGTCGCGTTTGAAATAATCAATACTGTTTAGTTATGTCTCATATATAAGGGATTTATAGTCAAAAACTTTGTTTTTAAATCCCTTATATTAACTTCACCGCCGTCTCTCTCTGTCTGTCTCTCTCTCATCATCTCATGGGCTCGGCGGGCGGAAAAACAAAAGTCGAAAATGACCCACTTCCAATGATCCGATCGAACTGAAATTTGGCACACGGACCCGTCTTACCTAACAATGCATCGTATCAAAATTTCAGATCGATCGAACGTACCGTAATTAAATTAATGCATTTTTAGTTTATCCTTATATGAGGTATGTAATTTAAATTCACGATTTGTTATTGTTTTTTTGCCACGTGAAAGTGTTGAGCATTGAGGCGACCCAACGAAACGACGGTGCGCTTTTGTTTACATTTTACGTGTCACTCTGAGCTCGGTCAAGCGAATCGGTGACCAGACTTTTCCCCTCTCCCCCTCCCACCCACCCCCCCCCCTAGGGTTATGAAGCAAACTTGTGTTAAGACAGATTCAGTCTGTAAATGTTTGAAAATAATCAATACTGTTAGTTATGTCTCATATATAAGGGATTTATAGTCAAAAACTTTGTTTTTACGGGTTTGTTTTATTACGGGTTTGTTTTATTAAATCCCTTATATTAACTTCACCGCCGTCTCTCTCTGTCGTCTCGTCGTCGGGCGGGCGGAAAAACAAAAGTAAAAAATGACCCACTTTACCGTGATGCCATCGAGCTGAAATTTGGCACATAGACTCGTGTCACCTAACAATGAATCGTATCAAAATTTCAGATCGATCGAACGTACCGTAATTAAATTAATGCATTTTTAGTTTATCTCTATACAACGTATGTAATTCAATTTCACAGTTTGTTATTGTTTTTTTCACGTGACAGTTCAGTTCGCGCGTTGACGCCACATCGTCGATGTACCGGCGTGCTTTTGTTTACATTTTACGTGTCACGCTGAGCTCGGTCCAGCGATCGGTGACCAGACCTTTCCCCTCTCCCATCCCCCCGGGTTATAAAGCAAATGGGAGTTAAGACAGATTCAGTCTGTAAATGTTTGTCGCGTTTGAACATAATCAATACTTTTTGTTATGTCTCATATATAAGGGATTTATAGTCAAAAACTTTGATTTACGGTTTTTTTTAAATTTTAAATTTCCAATTTAGATTTCAAAGCCTTGACACGTTCGGTGACACCACATGCATTGATCCAGTCAGCGTCTATGACGGCGATAGCGCCAGCTCTGAAAGACTCGTGCAAACTTTGCGGCAAGCTTAGTCAGGTGGAACTTTCCACGGTTCGGCTGAGATCCACAGGAAACAAGATGCACATTGCTTTTGAGTCTAACGGCCCTGGATCAAGACAAGGGTTTATTGCCTCCTACAGGACACAGGGTAAAAAATGAAATGAAAAGGCTGAACAAAAAATAAGTATATTATATAAAGAGATTGACTAGGAGAGCTTCAGGCAAATATAAACATACTTCGTTATACAACAGTGATAGCTAACCATTTAAATTTTGTGTACAAATAATTTCATTAAAAAAAAATATGGTCAAGTGCCAAGTAGGCATAAAAATGACGCAGCTGTATGAACATAAATTTGCAGACTCTTTGCCTGAAATAACGTGTGATTTTTTTGTATTATTTTATATAAATATAGTTCAATAAAAATGCGTTGTTCATCTTTAGCCATGCAGTAGTGCTTACAATATAATTTAATAGACGGTTGATCGGTTATAAAACGCTTCATTAAAACCAAATATTCAAAGAATATTTAAATATATTAACTTGTATTTAATGATAAATCATCAATGTTATCTTAAGACATCAGATTAATCAATGTCATTTTTGCTGTTGAGATGAAAAAGGTAACAGTTTAAAATCTAGAGTACATACCGTATTCTTCAAAGACTCAAAGCTACAGTACAATCACCAGTTAAGCAATTTCTGGTAGTTGATTTTATTGTAACTCTTTGTTGATTTTCATAGAGTCTTGAACTAAAACCGTATTTTATTCTTAGGTTTCTATGATACACACAGCTGCAAAGATTACCTACAAATGTCCTTTTTCTTTTGTTTTGCTTTGTCACAATTCATTAAAAAAAAATTCTTTGAATCTATTGCTGTATGAATATTTTAATGTGTTTAAACTGTTTTGAACCCACAGTTTGCTCGGCTTATAGCTACGGTTCAGAACTATGTAATCAGTCGTGTAACTGTGTAAGGGATAATTCCCTAGGATGTGACTCCTTGACTGGAAATTGTACATGCAAAACTGGGTGGACCTCAGCGATTGCTCAAAAGGTATTGGAAAATAATTTTTTAGTGTTTCCATCGTATTCAGATAATATTTATATATTCATGAACCAATTAATAATAATGCTTCTTGAATGTGTCAATCTCTTTTGGGGTCGAGTTTTACACTCTTTGGACCCGTCTCCACTTATCGCATGCAGGCGAGCCTCATCAAGCGGGCAATGCCATAAAGATTTTTTCCCACGGGTATCGGGTTGTCATCATCCAAATTCCCCGCCAGCTCGGAGCATCTTACCAGTAGGCGTTCGACTGACTCCTCAGAGTCGCCACACAATTGACAGCCAATATCCATTCTCGTGTCAAACCTTTGTAACTAGCTCCTTGTGATACAAGGTTCGATCCTCATCTTATAATGAGAGCCTGATTGCTACGTTCAAGTCCCCACCAGGGATCCCTTTTAGTTGATCGCTGCATAAACTAGTAAACTTTTCTGGCCGTGTCTCCAGAAGCCCAGCCCTCGAGCCACTTCTCCTGGAAGTTGTCCTTAAGCCACGATCTGGCCCCCAGCTGGGTCATCTGGTGGTTGGGTTGGGGCTGAGCCAAAACTTCTCTTGCTAACATATCTTCCTAGTCCGATTGCGGTACGCCGCAGTGCCCAGTTATGTACTGCAAAGCTACTCTGCCACCAAATGCAAGGATGCATGTCAACCCACTGTAGAATGACACTTACCGTCTTTGCCTCCAGTAAAGATCGGCTCACGGCCCTCAGTGAAAGCCGTGAGTCGGTGAAGAGAGCTACGGACGGGAAAACGTTTTGCTTGGCTAGACATCGGCGCCACGGTAAAGCCATCATTTTAAAACATGTGTTGCCTAATTGATGATTTCTAAACTGTCACGTTAATCTTTATTTTATCAGCCAGGTGCAAAATGACACCTGTTCTTACCTGTGCCGTGTCACGTCAACCAATCCATGGACTGAGGCGTGCTACTGCCCATACTGGATGAGAGCCGTCGTAACAAACAAGGGAGTCTTTTGTGAGGAACGCTACGGTAAGTTAGATCCCCATATTCCTCTCCTTCACTCTCTCTTTCTCTCCATCTTTTCCTACCTCCCTCCCTCCCCTCTCTCTCTCTCTCTCTTAAAAAGATACAACACATCGATACAAATAATAGTGTTGATGATGATTTCGTAATAACGCTAATTGTTCATGCTAATACAGTAATTTTTAAAATGTAGATGGCATCCTTCCGACGATAAGAGACGATTGCGTTGTCTCCTTATCTTCTGCCCACCCCTCCCCACAATTCTCTTAGCTTTTCTCTCTTCACTCCGAGCTGTGACGGTGGCTTTCTCGGCTTAAGTGCCCTCACGTACTTTTGACAGCGAGAGGGTGCGCCCACAGAATGAATATTAAATACTTTTTTTAAAAAGAAGATTAAATAATGTTGTTATTTTTTTTTCGTTCCATTCTCTCAATGTCACACCAAGACTAAGCCATAACGCTAATGTAACTGCTTCAAAGGAGTGCACTTTGAGGGACTACCCACACTTTGAATTTTCAGAAAGGAACGGTAAAGAGGAACGCAAACCTTTTCAAGATTTCATTTTTCAAACAATCTCGCGTCGATCCGTCTATAAAACCATATACCAGTGACATGACTTTTTTGTTTTATTCGCTGGGTTACAGGAAGAAGGCAGTAGAAATTGATTAGTGCCGCTGTGACATGGGATGATTCCTGCATGCCCAATACGATGCACGCTGTAGTGTAGTACAGTGCTTCTCAAACTTTTTAGTATGGCGGACCGGCAGGAATTTTTTTCATTGCACCAGGGACCGGTGCAATATTTTCCCTGTTCTGACGTAAAATTTATTCTATTTTATTTGTTTAATTGTATATGCTTTATTGCTGAAAAATTAAAATACTCTTTATGGTTAGTATAAATGGATGAAAATGGAGGAATGTAACTAGATTTTTCGGTCCTTTCTTGATAACCTCTGCGGACCGGCGACAGATGCCCCACTTTGAGAAGCACTGGTGTAGTATACCTTCCTTAGTCTCCTGAGTTTATTTGGAGGCAATCCCCGGACAACTGTTGAAGTATAACACTCTCGATTGTATAAAAGAGACTACTATGGCATGTGTTGTTTCCTATGACAGTAGTATATAATCTAGGTTTCGGGCATTATTTTTAAGGGATAAGGGAGATGTTTAGAGGTGTATAAAGTGAGAGGGGGAGAGGGTGGGGGAGGAGTTAAGACGGGGAATTAATGGGAGGCAATCGCGTATTTGATTTATTAATAAAATTAGGTAATTTTATCCCTTTGATCAGTAGTCATGTTTTTATGCGAGGTGTTTATTGATTTAAATATAGGTAATTAATTGCCTTTTTTGTATTTATTTGATTATGTTCTTAATGTTGTAGGTATTCATATAATGGTTCTCGCTATTTTAGTGTTATGGTCTCATTGAAAAGTTATTTGTATTTATAATCTTATTTCATTGGTATTTGTATGATATAACAATTTTTATCGAACCGTTTTATACTGATCGGTTCTATTTAATTTAATTTGTTTATTCAGTGGTTCTCGTGATTAAGAGTTAGTGTATTTATTAGTGGTTCTAAAAATATGTATACGACAACACAAGGTAAAATGAAACAAGTGTTATACAATTTATCCCGGTGGTCGAGTGGCAGCGCGCTGGACTGTCGTACCGATGGTCACGGGTTCGAATCCGTGTGAAGGCAAGGGGTTGTTCCCGGGGCCTAGGGCGTCCCTGAGTCACCCCGCTCCGAATGGGTACCTAACACTACATGTAGTTAGGCGGCTGGGTAATGCGTGGAACCCACAAAGCCGTGGCCTGTGAACGCTGCATCACTTGCCAAACAGGTCATCTGTCATGGCATAGAAGGAGCGTCTGTATAGATAAGTCAAGTCAAGATACCGTATATACTCGTTCTATAGCCCGTTCGTTCTTAAGCTGACCACTTTTGGAAGGGAAAAGTATTAAAAGTGCATAAACTGATCGCAAAACGAACCCCCCCCCCAACAAAAATAATAGGACAGCTTGAAAAAAAATGGTACATATTTTTTTTAAACTTCAAGCTAAATCGGTCATTATGATTGTTTACTTTGTACTGCCTATCTTTGCCTTTCTGCTCTTTGTTAAGCAAGAGTTACCGGTTTTTAAAAAAAAATATTTGGTAAACAGTGACGAAAGCGCGTACATTAAAATCCGTGGTTGAAAACAAAATTTGTAAAAGAATTTATTAAAACGTTCACAAAAATAAATAAAATGATTAAATAAGGTAAGTGCAGATGTTTACTAATATATTATAGCGTGTGGTAGATCAGTCGAATCTTGTAGAATGTAGAAAAGGACATTGATGATCTACAATAACAACACCGATAATCAATATCCATGCAGAAATCACCTATGACCCGCTCATAAGCCGACACCCCCCCCCCACACACACACACACACTTTTCCCCCTAGATTTTGTCAAAAAAATGTCGGCTTGCGAACGAGTATATACGGTAATTTATTCATTTTTAGATGATTTGTTTAATAATGATTTTGTTCCTTAATTAACGGTTCTAAATGGGCAATGTCACAATTTTTATGGGCTTTTATTTATTTTACCTAATATATTGTCGTTTATTGAGCTGTTAGTTATCAATTTATAATTTCTTACGTTTCAAAAGAGTCTTTATTTACTTTTCTTACATTTATGAAGGATTAGTCGTAGCAGATGCTTTATGTAATACGAGCAACAAAGCCCGTCCAAGGACGTTCCGCCACCGTTCGGTGGCATGTTGTAACTCCCCTCCAACAGCCGTCTCGACCGGCATTACATGTGCATCGCGTCAAAAATACTATTCATTATAGTTAAAATAAATAACTCGTAAAACATATCTTTTTGCTATAAATCCCAACGCGCATAACTCAAAATAAAGTCTTGGAAGAAATACTGCACCAAAAATAACTCGTTTTGAACGTCCGCGTAAATGGCGTAAACGTGTTCAATATGATTGGCTGTAGGAGTCATATGTGTTTGAGGGACCAATCGCTATAGATGACGGGACAGAACGGACAGAAACTTGCCTTTTATTATATAGGATTATTTGACAGATTTTTTGCGATTCATAATTGATTAGGAAATAAATATTTTATAACTTTAAAAGTATTTTTTGTTGTTGTTACATTTGATTATCATTATTTTAATTTTTTTTAAATTATTTTTTTTTAAAGTAAAGGCTTTTAGGGGCCGTCCATAAAGTACGTCACGCTCCAGAGGGGGGGAGGGGGTGCAAGAAAGTGTGACACTTTGTAACAGGGGGGGAGGGGGGGTTCCGGCCACGTGTGACGTTACGCTGTTTTATATTAAATTTTGATTATTTTGTTAATAAAAAAAAACATTTTTGTTCGAAAGTGTGACGTACTTTAGGGGGGGGGGTCCGGGATGTGTGACAGTTTGTGACAGGGGGAGGGGGGGAGTTAAAAATGGTCAAAAATAGCGTGACGTACTTTATGGACGCCCCCTTATCTTAGAGTTGGAAACATTTTTATAAAGGCAAGGGGTCTTCTTTATTTGTGTTGTGTTTCTTAATTATATGTTCTCCACTCAGTGTCGGGACCATTTTATTTAGTCAAGGGGTGATTTGTTTGTTACTTTAATTTTTTTTTATAATAAGATAGGATTTTTAACAATAGTAGCGCTTTTACTCTTAGTATCGGCAATAGTTTAAGCTTAAGTGGTCTTTTTGTTCGTATTGTTTCTTAATTAGAGGTTCTCCACTCAGTGTCCGGGACAATTTTATAAGTTCCAAATGTCTTTCTTGTTTGTGTTGATTCTTAAATGAAGGCTCTCCACATAGGGCCAGGGACTATTTTATAATGTCAAAGGGGTTAATGCCATTGCTTTGCTTCTTATTTACTTGTTCTCAGTGGCGTCACTAGGGTTGGTAACATCCAGTGCAGTGACTCATGGTGTCACCCCCTCACGACTTACCACATAGACCTCCTCCGTGTCTGCCAGTGGCAAATAACGGGACCACAGAGTATTTTACATTTTGGTGTCACCGCTTGTGATGGTGTCACCCGGTGCGGTCCGTATCCCCCGCACCCCCTAGTTACG
The DNA here is from genome assembly GCA_944989445.1 of Ampullaceana balthica. Classification (NCBI taxonomy): domain Eukaryota; kingdom Metazoa; phylum Mollusca; class Gastropoda; family Lymnaeidae; genus Ampullaceana; species Ampullaceana balthica. The sequence goes on from CALYLW010000222.1 coordinate 773,674, forward strand.
CCTCTGCTTGTTCTCCACAAAGTGTCGGGTCAAGTTTTTTAATTTTTAAAATTGTGATCGGACGATACTGCGATAGTTTTTTTTTAAATTAAAAAAAAATAGTATCATTTAGGCTTTAAGCACATTTCTTTGATAAAGTGTGCATCGTTTTGTGAGTCGATAGGTGCCGCAGATGCGTAAATGATTTTAATGGGATATTGCTATTCTCAGGATTGCTTTTTGAAGCTAATTTTACTTAGTTAATACGTTTACTTTTGTAAATAAATTTGCTGATCATTCCCTTTTAAAGTCTAGATTTAAGCTGACTTTAAGTTTATTCGACGTTTAGTATTAGTTGTTCTCAATGTTTTGTTAAGAGTTAACGTGTAAATTTCATTAGGGATGATATTATTTATGTGTTTTAAACGTGTTATTTCTTAAAAAAGAAATTTTAAATTTTTGAATAGTATTTGTCAACATTGGTCAGGAATTCTTGAGGATGTGATTTTTTTTTAATAAGGTAAACATGGTGATAGGTTAAGTAAAAAGTTCAGGAAACTAGTGTGTACAACTGGGGTTATAACCAATGTTCCATCTAAGGCAGTGCTACTCAAAGAGGTGGTCCGCGGACTGGCGCCGGCCCGTGTGCAATCCGCGGCCAGTCTGCGGCCAGTCTGCGGAAGTTATTAAGAGGACACAAAAATATAAATATAATCCTCAATTTGTCACCATTTATACCTATGGATATGGCATTTTTTTCGGCAATAATCACATAAAATGAAAAAAATTGAAATAAAATAAATTAAATTTCGCCACCCCGTTAATACAGGCAAGATAGTGTACCGGTCGATGGTGCAACAGAAAAACTCCTGCCGGTTCGTCATACTAAAAAGTTTGAGAAGCACTGCTCTAAGGTTTGTTGGTCTGTGTGCAAAGTAAAAAAACTCCCATGTATAGTTGCAGAGCATCCATTTTGTGTGTGCATATTTTACAAAATTGACTGCACGGTAATTCAAAATTGTTGCGCGGCGTCGGTCAGATGCCTGCGCTCCCGCGCAGCCGCAGCTTAAAGGGAACATTTTTTTATAACAGGGGACGGGTAATTGTTTACAGCTTTATTCTTATACTAGGAGCACAAGTGAATAGATGACCGGCGTATATTTTTGAAAAAGTTATTTGTTTTTAAACTTTTAATTTTTGTCCTCAGTAACAGTAATATGTTTAATTTTATAAACTTTTGTCGTCAAATGTTGTTAATGTGTGCGCGTGTTAATTTTTTGGGGACGTGACCAGAGTGATGGTTCATATCGGGTTAGGTAAACTGGGAGAGGAGAAGATTAAGCTTTGCCATTAAGAGTCGCAAAAGTAATCAGACCGCGATCTGTTGAAATTAAAAATGTGAGCTACTCGGATGCTATTCATGCCTACATAGATATATATTGCATTGTATGTATTTACTAAAAACAGCTACCAATAAAATATATTTTTAAAATTATTTCATTCAAATTGGATCAAACAAAAAATGTTACATAAAAAAATACATTTATTTGGTATTTAAATTTATATATTTTAGGGCTTGGTTTTTATAGTAAGAGGTTTTATTTTAAAAATATTATCATTAATTGGAGTTTTAAGGTACAAAACCTTTCTTTAATTCACATTTTAACTGTCTCTTCCAGCTTGCGGTTCAGTTATTACACCAACAATGGGGATAAACAATTACCTGTCAAGTCCAGGGTACCCTAACGGCTATTCTAAAAGTATAAGCTGCAGCTGGAGGATTGTAGGTAACGTCGGACAAATAATTTCATTCAGGTACGTGCCTACTTCATTTATGTGATAGTTTTTTCAAATTATAAATCACTTTAGTGTAAAACTGTGATGCCTCCAATTTGTTTATATTATTGACAAAATATAAAACATGTTATCTAATTTTTCTATATAATTACATTTGTTTGCCCGTGTTTTGACCTTTTAAATACTTGATGATTTAATTATCGACATAGATTTTAGAGGGGAAAAACAAGAATATATTGAAGTTATGTGACACAGTTTTTTACGGAAAGCTCCGGTAAGCTTATTGTGGTAGACTTTCATTTTCCTTTATTAAAGCAGTGTAAGTAGAATATAATACATATTTATATTTAATTCCTAGAAGATCAATTAAAACATTCCAAACAAGCTGGGGGCAAATGTTGAGCCTATTTGTGGTTTCGTATATCGCTGGAGAAGAAGATTCTTCTATTCGAATTTCTTGTGCCAATGATGCTTGATCGAGATGGGACAAATCCTCATATATTTTTTCTCTCTTTTTAAAATCCTTTATATTAACACGTAGCGTCTGCTTGATTGCTTGATGCCTTGAATGCCGAAAAAAACGTTGGATCGATTTTTAACCCATTTCTTCGTATGCTAGCGAGCTGAAATTTTGCAGGCAGACTTGTGCCGATAATAAAAATGATCAGTCAAAATTTCAGATCGATCGAAAGTACTGTAATTTAATTAATGAATTTTATATTATCTCTATTTATCTCTATTTAGCAGGTTAATTTTTATGTTAGAGTGTCGTGGTGTGAATTATATTGAAAAACCTTCTTAATACTTTCCTGCCACGCCGTGCAGTGCGTTTTATATTGACAATACTTTTTAAAATATATTCCCGATCAGTAAATGTAAATGCTATTATTTACTAATCTATCTGGCGGTGCGCACTATTTTAAACATGTTTTTATAACCATTTTCCCGTGATCAAATCCAGCTGAAATTTAGCAGGCAGACTCAGTGGCGTAGCTAGGGTCATCTGCGCCCGAGGACGTTACACAAAGTCTGCGCCCCTTCTCGGACCGACAGATTCTGGGGGCTCATTGAGCCCCCAATAATATTTTGAAATTTTACGGTTTTATATGGTTCATTTTCGAAGCAACTGGTATTTTAATGAAATAGAATACAGACTAATAATTCTCTATACGATTGTAAACAATGTATTTAAAAATTAAACTATATAATTTGCAATTGTCACGCAAGTAGTGTCTGTCAGTCCTGACGCTACTAATTTTAGAAAGCAGGGAAAACCAAATTACTGCAGCAATGCATCAAAAGGTGTGCAAATTAAAGATGCGCTGTAAAAAAAAATTATATGATGTCATTGTTTTCGCTCATATTTTAATTTTGGAAAAGGGATGAATGTAAAAAGAGGATTTGATGATGGTTAATGATAAAATAAAAAAACAAAGGGGGCGCCCTAGGCGCCCTACAATCAGGGCCGTCTTAACGCATAGGCCCGTTGGGCATTTGCCCGGGGGCCCACGAGCATACGAGCACCATGGGAATATATTTATTTATATATGTTATGTTAATTTATATTTTATTATGTTAAGAGTAACAAAGAAAAAGAAACAAATAAATTCAAAATATTACATTCATTGAAAAGAACTGACCCAAACTAAAGATGCAAAATACTTAGGAGTCTTAATAAATGAGAAACTATCATGGAATCCCCATGTCAATGAAGTTATTAAAAAATCAAACAAAACCTTAGGCTTTATAAAAAGAAACTTTAACAAATGTAATAGAGATATAAAACTAAAATGCTACCTCACTTTGGTGAGACCTGTACTAGAATATGCATCTTCTGTATGGGACTCATCCACCAAAGAAAACATTGATAAACTAGAAAAAATTCAAAAAAGAGCTGCCAGATTCATTACTGGAGAATATTCAAAACTGACAAGAATAACACCATTAGTTAAATCATTAAACCTTGAAACACTAGAGGATAGAAGAACCAAGAGCAAAGTAGTAATTATACATAAAGCAATTAATTCTAATTTAGAAATAAAACACAAAGATAACTTAATACAACCCTCAGATAGACATAAGGATAAAAACACCTTTCTTATTCCGTATGCAAGAACAAACACATACAAATTTTCCTTCTTCCCGTCCGGAATTTGGGCGAGGTATGGGTTGCCTGAAGAATCCAGGAAAACCAACACTTTATCAACGTTTAAATCTCTAATAAAAATGCAGGACTAGACACAAACCATAGATAAGCGTAGGACGCAATAATCTTCTGTTTAGAAGGAGCGGGGGAGGGGGCCCACATTATTTCTTTGTCCGGGGGCCCCAAATGGTGTAAAGACGGCTCTGCCTACAACCCCTATTATAAAATACTTTGTGTACATTTCAGAAAGTTTAATATTTCGTATTTATCAAACAAGGACAAGTTAGTTGGGCTTTAGAAAAAGGTCGGCGCCGTAGGCGCCCTAAAAAATGTGCATTTGTTTATAAAATAAATAGATTTCAGCTGAAAACTTCCGTCATTTTTGACGGGTGATACGCTAGTATATATATATACTCTACTAATTAAACATGAATGGAATAGACATAGTCTACAACAAATTTATACTCCTTGATTTGACTATCGTAAACTCGTCAATCACGTCGTCAAAATTAATATTCTCATGTGTTTCTCTTTCGATGCTAGGGAGTGCAAGATCACTCAGATTATCTTGTCCCCGTGAAGCACATAATTACGAATAAATAAGCTTCAGTTTGCTGAAGGACCCCTCACAGGTTGCAATTGAAACAGTATTTCATAGAATTTTTTGCTGTGAAATACGCAGAATCTGAAATACGTCATCTCCATGTGAAACAACACCAAGAAGATCCAAAGTAGTTTCCGGTAGAACTTCAGTCCGGATACTGAGCCGCATTTTGCAGTCTCCGATTTCTGTGCACAATTCGTGACTATTGACGTCAGTGTCGTAGAAATTTCCAAAATCTAAACAATTTTGACGAAGTGTAACAACATTTATATATCTTGCCGAGATGAGTTTTGACGTCTAGCAAAAATCCAAATTCGGTGTTTAGGTTTTTTAGACGTGAAAACCGTATTGATATCTCCTGTTGGAGTCTATCAATAACGCTGTTCATAGCACGTTCAATTTCTTCTTCTGCAGAAAGTCCTGCATATCTTGCCTATTCTACAGGCATCTCCTGATGTCTAATCCTTCTGTCAACCTCGATTCGCCAAGTTGTGCATCTTGTTTTTCAATTGTCTACCGCAGGGGTGGGCAAACTTTTTCTACAGAGGGCCGCATTGAAAACTTTATTGCTATAGGCGGGCCGCATATATATTTTGTCTACTTCAATTACAATGGACAAAGTCTAAATATAAATTAAATGATAATAACCACGTACTTGTCATTTTATTTAACCTTGACGCTCTGTTACAGATGTACATTACAATTTAAAATACGAACTGAAACTGTTTCTAATTTGATAACAAGATTTTACTATTTATTATCATCTCAACAAAAGTTTATTGTTACCTGTTATAATAACTATGAAGAACTAGGAACATTATGTACATATAAGCTGACCATAGAGAACAATTATAATTAATGAGAAGTATATAACTGTTCACAATTTTGGATAATGTTCTTGAACAGTGGAAACAGTTTACTGGTTGTGATTCGCATTCAAATTGCTGTCAGTCAACAAAAATCTGTTCTTAGTTTAGAGTTTATTTTCATGCCAGAAAAAGCTTGACAACAGATGTATGTGGACCCAAATAGTTACAAAAGTTGGACAGCAAAGTTTTTTAAGTGTGGAAATGCTGCTGCTGGCGAACATCCATAAAACTCCAGCAGAAGAGCTGACTTAAAATTCTCCTTCAGGTCATAATCTGCTTGTAGGCCAAGCAGCTCTAACTGTATATCCTCTGGGGCTGAATCAGCTTCTGCACTAAACGGTGGACTGAGGATATTGAAGAGTGGTTTCAGGTTCTGGAAGTCTTGGAATCTCCTTTCAAATTCCACAGCCAAGGCATCCAACTGAGCCTTTTAATTGTTAGCCTTTTCACAAGAAATGGTTTCCTGTTTCAACAAAGGGAAATGGCAAAACCTGTTGTCACCTGCTTGTCTGGACATTTCATGCGCAAACAAGCTATTGCCCTGAAGTTTGATATTCAGTTAATTCAACTTTTCCATAATTTCAATAGAAAAACATGAAGTCTGACTTCCATTCTTCATTAACAATCTTTGTAACAAAGTCACAAACAAAACCCTTGATCTCCAGCAACATAACTATTCCTTCCGTGAGATCCAACATTCGGCCAATATTTTGCCCAGACTCATACTTGAATTCAACACAGCTTTTCACAGGCTTTCCTAATGGATGATAGAGTGGAGAGATAAGTGTGTATGGTCAGGATGTTCTTCTTTAATTTTATTTTATCAACTTCACAAGACCTACGTTTGTTCCAGCTCCTGGCAATTCCCTATTTTACCAACTCCTGGCAATTCCCTTTTCTCTCTTCGTTCGATAAATTGTGCCGAAATCCAAATGTTTAGTTTGGTGATGTCTTTTAAGTTGTACTCCTTAAAGACTTTCACAATCTGCCTCCGGTTGAGCTGAAATGCTGTTTCGAATGCGGATGTTAACAATTAATGACCAATGATCATAAAACAATTCTGGAGCCATAAAACCGATTTAATATACCTAAATTTGAATAAAATACATGGAATAATTTTTTTAAAAATATAACGAAAATTGTAAACAAAGAAAATTAACATCGACATAAGATCGCAACATGTACATGCCTTTCATCTGGCGGGCCGCATAATATCGTCTGGCGGGCCACATTAGGCCCGCGGGCCGTAGTTTGCCCACCCCTGGTCTGCCGCAACCTGGCTCAAATTATCACGAATGTTGACAAGTTCTTGCTCCAGCGATTGAAGATCAGATGCTGCTTCCTTGAAATTCATAGTAGGATCCTGCAACAGCTTCTGGACACGATCAATTTTCCAAAGTATGATGTTCCAGAAATGTAAAAAAAAACTAGGAAGTTTAAGTTTAATATACCTGCCAGCAAAGTTTCTGCATCACTTATGGTGTTAGTCGTCATAATTGCATCTTCTGATAATTTTTCAAACAGCCCTACTAGTTCATCTAGTCCTCATAAATAGCTTGAACAGCTTCTGATCGTGCACTCCAGGGTGTTTCAGACTCCCTCTTCACTGTGATTGGCACAACTCTTTTTAATTTTTCCCAATGAGTTGTTTAGCTGAGTGTACTCCTGCTAGGTTTAAGCTATGATTGTCACAGTTGACGAGCAATGCTTTGTGATTGCTTGCACATATTCAATGTTGAAGGCTGGATCATGCCCAGTCATTACAGCAGCATTGTCATAACATTTGGACCGACAGTTGGCTAGAGGAATATTTTTTTATCAGATTCCAGTTTCTCTACGATAACTCTTTCAAGGCTTGCTGCCTCTTTGGAATATATCTAAACAAAACCTTAAAAAATGATTCGTTGATTGTTACTTTTTTAGTTTGAACATCCACTTCCACAAAACTGATTACTTGAGAAAGTTCTTCCCGATGTCCTAGATCGGGCGTTGAGTCAAGTAAGATATCGTAGTACTTATTTTTTCTGATTTCACTAAACAGCTGATTCCTTACAGTCGATGTCAGTAAGTGGATACATTCATTTTGGATTTCTGGTGATAAGTAAGATACTGAACCTGGATTTTCTCCGGCATGTTGTAGGATAAAAACAGTGGATCATCCTGAGCAACGATTTTGATCACAGAGAGAAAGTTTCCAACATTTTTATCCTAGTTCTTATGAAGATGTTTCTAACGACCACGCAGTGCCAAATTTGATGAAACTAGAAACTTAATACAGGTAAGTATTCATTTCAAAATATCACACAAAAGTTCTTCTTCCAATTTTCCACTCCCTGTAACTCACAGTTTAAAAAACAAACGCTATCAGAAATAGAACATTGTTGATTTGTAATTTGTTTATGAGTAGAATGGTGCCCCTTAATGCTCAATGGGGGCGCCAAAATCATGCTTGACAACTGGTTTGAAATTAAGATATTTGTGGAGCTCCAAAATTTAAACTTGCAAACGTATTTGTGATACATTAGTTTACTTCAAAATAATATTAAATAATTAGTTTTAATACTAATTTTGGCGCCCCCTAACGTGGCGCCCATGGACATGTGTCCCCCCTGCAACCCCTAGCTACGCCACTGGGCAGACTGTAGAAGTTTTTTTTTACTATAAATCTTTTATATATTTGAGACATAATTAAAATTTCGGATTTTTGGATTGTCGTGCGACGTATTATAATGAACATTCTTTTAGTTATTTCTCGAATATAAAGGATTTATAGTCAAAAACTTGTTGTTTTTTTTACAGGTTTTAAAATTTATTATAACATGACTTTCTCCCTTTGCTTTAGCTGCTCGCGTTGTATAGAGCCCTTGTTTAAGGAAGTGCTCCAAAAGTCAAGATCATTTGAAGGATATTCCAAAGTTTCAGGAGTCAACTGAAGCTCTTTTAATTAAATACGATTAAATGTCTCAATTAAGTTAAAAAAAGAATTTTGCGCTTATAACTTTAAGGTCTTTGAGGACCGTGTTTGTACAATGCCCCGGTCTTCTTTTTATTAAATCCCTTATATTAACTTCACCGTCCCGTAATCTCTTAATCCCGCCTGCGGAAAATCAAAAATGTAAAAAATGACCCACTTCCCATGATCCTATCGAGCTTAAATTTTGCTAATAGACATGTGTCACCTAACAATGCATTGTATCAAAACTTCAGATCGATCTAATGCACCTTAATTAAATTAGTTAATATTTAGTTTATCTCTATGTACGATGTGTAGCCATCTCCTAGTGTTCACCTCTACGAGTTTCTGGAGATTTACTTCAACGCTCGATGTCACAGGGTTCTGTCACGCAGTGCGTATTATATTGAACATAATCAATACTTTTTAGTTATATCTCATATATAAGGGATTTATAGTCAAAAACTTTGTTTTTACGGGTTGATTAATTAGTAAGTAGTCTGTATGCCCTTCGTCTCGAAATGACAAGAACACATACGTTAATTGATGTTAAGTCCTCCAGATTTCAATATATATATATATATATATATATATATATATATATATATATATATATATATATATATATATCATGTTGGATATATGAGAAAAGTTTTGTCGAGATTCATTGATCCATTTAGAAATGCGGAACACGATATGATATGTATCATCATCACCAGTCCCGTGACCGTTGCGGTCATTGGGAGGAGCGCATGGACACATCAACGGAAGTCGATTTCCACATTCGCCTATCTCAAGCGGCGGCCAGTAATTCATTCAACCTTAGCCCTGTCCAATCTTTTATATTAAGCCAACTTTTTCCGCTGTCGATTGACCGCCCGAAATGGAGGTTATTTTGTCCCTAGACACCCTCATTGGCCTTGTGTTCTAGAGAAGAGATCTGGAGAATTTTTCTCATACATTTATTTTCAAATGCCTGCAACTTACTTTTCAGTGGTTTCAAGTAGTGTCCAGGTCTCATATTAATACAGGACAATGGTTTTAAAGAGAGCTCTGTATAGCCTGAGCTTTGTTGGAAGGCAAATGTTTTTGCTGGTCTAATTTTTGCTTTTTTTGTTTGTGCGTTGGTCTCATTTATATATCGATATATTATTAGAATGAGACTGCCAGTGGCGAAACGGCAATTGTTGGTACAGTGGCAGCCGTAGTTGCAAACATGCATGAAGGCGGCTAAGGAAATATGGTCGTTCACAAAACACACGCATGAAGAAAACATCTGAAATTTTTAAAATATATACATTATGCATATAGGCTTCTGAGTTAATGTCCTCATTTCGGATTTAGCGTTTATTTTGTTAAGCTTAATTATCAATTTGCAATGCAGAATTTATACTTGATAAGGCCCTAAGCTATTTGAGATATGTGGTCCTTTTTAAGTCTAGCTATTCTATGACAGTGCCAAATGTGACAACTACTCACTCGCAATATTTTTTTTTGTATGGTGGCTTTTGGGGACGCAAGAATGTAGGGCCCAAAGCTATATCTTGTGTAGCTTATAAGTAAATTCGACACTGTCCATTTATCTCTGATACTGAGTGTAAAGAAAAAATAGCTGTGATGCTGAACTGCATTAGTACCGGTGTACATCCTTTGTTTCCCATAGAAACAGTAACTTTTTTTTAGACCACATCTAAAATTTGATCCAAGGCATTCTTCCATAAGGGAATAATTTTAGCATCATTTAAAGCATATTTATAAACCATTCATATTATCTCATGATCTATATTAATAGTGTTGAAAGATCTTGATATAAGGTCACATCAATTAACATACATAATTCCCGTAATGGATGTAATGCTTCTTGCATGTAATGCTGATTTGTTGAATAGTGCGCACCAAAAAATACTGCACCAAATATAACTCTTTTCGAACGTTCCGCATAAAATCGTTCAATATGATAATAAATGAATCAAATAAAAATAAATAAAATAAATGAAAGTTCTGTATTACGTTATTTTTTAAATCTGATGTGTATTTATTTTGAAAACTTCCGTCATTTTGGACGGGTGATACGCTAGTAATTAAAGAATACGTCAACATTCTAGTCCAAATAATTTCTTAAAACTGTGTGGCCCCGAATCCAATAACGACAGCTCACACATTCTACATTGACTTTCTGACATTACATCTTTTTAATGATGTGAACATAAAAGAATTTAAAGAGTCAAGAGAGTCTCTTTCCTGAAAAGGATGATATAAATATGCCACAGTATTTGCCACAGGATTGATATTTTCCGTCTTGTCTGTACACTAAACTGTCGATGCATCCTTGTTATATTGTGGCATTCTACATTTCCTTGCACAAACGTTAGAAAAGTAGTTGAATTTTCTGGGTCAACAGTTTGCTCCTGCCCTTTTAGTGGTTGTAATTAAAATGAGTGTTATCACTCGAGAAGAAGCGTTTTGACTACAGCGTCTCGTTTCGGGTAGTGAATCTTCCATTTATTGAGTTATAATACATCTGTAGGAAACAAATTTGATCTTCTTCATTGACGGATGAACGTCGATGTTATGGTTTTAAAGGGTTTTTGACAGACAGATTAAATGACAAATATAAAAATACCCAGACAACATTTCTTGTGTCGACTTTTAAGCGTCAACGGAATGACAAGGCGGTGCTAAAGGCGAATATTACGGAGTGGTTCACGTGACTCAATGAGGAAATTAATTGCTCTGTATTCTAAATAATTCGGGGAGGAAAATAGTAATAATCCTACATTTTTCAGGTTCACGGACTTTCAGTTCCAAAGCAGCTACGGTTGTTCAAGTGACTACGTAGAAGTTTATGACGAGGTGATCCTTGGTTCCACCGGAGTGTCGCTTGGTCGATTTTGTGGAGCTACATTGCCACCTTTTTTGAGAACCACCTCACAGGCCGCACGTGTTGTCTTCCAGACGAGCAGCTATGGTGAAGGAAAAGGCTTCAACGCAACATTCAGTTCGCAGGGTTCGTGAAATATTAACTCTAATTAATAGTCCAAATAAATTAAATACAATAAATGTTATAATTTGATTTTGAACATTAAACAAATAATTTATTTTAAAGAATTTATTTTATTTGTCCGTTTTAGCATAAAATAATATAAAAAATTGTTTAGATTTTTAAAAATAACTCGCTAATTCTTTAAAAAATAATTTTTAAAAAATGATTTAAAAAAGATAAGTGTAAATAACTGAGTTATGGAATTACCTTTAACCGGGAACTATTTTAAAAAAAATATTTTGAGTGTAAAGTAATATTAATAATCAATATTTTTTTACACTCATACCTATTTAAGTTGGATAAATAGCCGTTCAATAGCCTGCATATATAATGCACAGGATAATATTTAAATTGAAGTTTTATTGCCGTTTTAAGATTAAAAAACAACAACAACAACAACAAAAAAACAATGAAAGACGCTAACAAACTGAATTTACGGTTTACCGGTCCATATCAAACAGTACTGGTCTTGCTCTTAGAACCGGTTAACCAGTTAACCATTTCCAACCTTGGTTTATACCATGCTTCTTTTACTAGATGATCAAGTAGTAAAAAATTTCTTTGGAAATAGTTAATAATAATAATCCTTATATTGGAACCAGGTAAAGGTAGGATAATTTATATTAAAGTTTTAATAACTTTCATTGAATCTATGGCTGTAGGTTACAACCAGTTGTTATCAATGAAACCCTAATTCTTCCTCTAATAGATTTCTATCTGTCACAGTAGTAATTATCTTATCATCTTAACTTATCTATTACACAGGCTCCTTCTATAAAGAAGCGTATAGCGTCCTACGCGTATCCATGGTTTATGTCTAGTCTTGCATTTTTATTAGAGTTTTAAATGTTAAGAGACTGTTAGTTTTCCTGGTTTGATCAGGCAACCCATTCTACGCTGAGTTCCACATGGGAAGAATGAGAATTTGTATGTTTTTGTTCTTGTATACGCAATAAGAAAAGTTTTCTCCCTATATCTCTCTGGTGGTGTGCTAGAACGTCTTTATTTTGTATTTCCAAGTTGTAATCAATTCCCTTATGTATTATTATTGTCAATTGTTTTAAAATAAATCTTTGCTAAAAGAATATGTCAATCTGTAGCAATTGTTAACATAACCCACTCAACATTCAATAAACTATTGTTTCTGTTTTATAGCCAAACCTTGCACAATATTAACTGCTGCATCTGGCATTATAACAAGTCCCTCATTTCCAAACGCCTATCAAGACAACACATTTTTGTGTTGGTTGATAATTGGTTCAGGCATTACACTGAGGTATTGGCAACACTTTTAAATATAAATACATAAAATTCACTGCCATAATCATTTTAATTTTAATATAGGAAAGTAGGCAATTTAATTGTTTTATTTTTTTAAAATTAAAATTCAAGAGCATTTTCATTTTCCATTGAGAAAGACAATATTCTATTGATTCAACAATAATTGTACATTAAAAATATCTGATATAAAAAATATACATTATTTAACATGATGGACTATATTTTCATTATGCAATAACTTATTAAACTTATTAAACTTTTGATAAGATAAATTTGAATTATGCAGCAAAACAATTCAAGACTATTTGTGTTTAACACTTATTTCACCTATTCACTCAATATTACAACAAAATAACTATTAAATTATTTACAGTTTCCAAAATTTTAACCTTGAAAGTCAGCAAACATGTAGCTTTGATGATTTGCAAGTGTACAATGGAAATAGCAACTTTTCTCCTTTATTTGGCAAATATTGTGGTAACACACTACCTCCCACCTTAAGATCATCAGGCAGCATGTATATAACTTTTAAAACTGATGGTTCCGTAGTAAGACCTGGTTTCAAAGCAAGCTACACTGCAACAGGTAAGTATACATTATTGATAAAACTGACAGACTCTTTTTTTTTGCAGCAGATGATTACATCCAATGCTGATCCCTGTTTTTGTATGTCAACAATTATACATAAATGCATAGAGCTAATATATTTAAAGTTTTTTCTTTTATCAAATTTTCCTAAGCGTAAAGGAAAATTTTAGATTCATTAAAAAAAATTATTTCACTTTTTAAAAATATATCAGAATTGTTTTTTGCAAGTACATTTTTTAAAATTAATATATGTTATTTTTAAAATTATAACTTATAACTAATCAAATTCAGGTTAAAATACTGTTTTTGTTTCTCATTTATTACTTTGTGGGGTATAATATTACTTTCAGTATTACTAATCATCTAATTACATGTTCTTTATTTTATTTCAAGATATATTAAATGAAAATGCGAGTGTTTTCAACAATTATGAAATAAACAAATTATTTAGACTTGATTGATTATTAATTTAGTGCTGGTAAGTCCTTTTCATGAGCTCATCTGCAGAAGTAAATTGTTACACCTAAAATTATGAAGAAAAATCTTTTTAAACATATCTAACCCAGCAATGCATTTTTTAAAGTTATTATTTAAATATTTTTTTTTACAGCTTTAGCATGTGGCGGAACATACTATTCCACTAGAGGAACTATATCAAGCCCAGGTTATCCGCGAAATTATTTAGACAATACATTATGCTACTGGACTATTATAGGCAGCGCAAATGAGACTGTGTCATTTAGGTAATATTTCATAAAATTAAAAAAATAAAATAAACTGCTAAATTCAACTAGCTTTAACTAGTACATTTTTTTTCATTTTTAAATGCTCTGTTTCTCTTTTAGTCATGGAGAATAACTTCAACATAATTTTATATTTAATTAAATTGAGTTGTTATTCTCTTCAATAGGATATCAGATCTGAGTTTAGAGACTCATCCAACTTGCTTTTATGATTATGTTGATGTTTATGATGGAGGTAACAACAACTCACGCATGATAGGGCATTACTGTCAAGGTATCATGCCAATCACAGTGAGATCCACTGGAAATGTTATGCACATTGTCTTCAGGACTGACTACTCTGTTACAAGCAGGGGATTTACTGCTGACTACATATCCAGTCGTAAGAAATAAGTTAATTTAACTCAGTTATAGCAGCCTTTCGAATTTTAAAGTTAATGACATCAATAAATGAGTACATAACACTGACATTTAAAATGTAAGTGTAAATAGGTATTTTTGTTAAGTAAATTTTACTAGACAATTTTTTTAAAAATTCAATGTTAAATGCTAGAATTTGAAAAGGCCTTTGAGTTTCTAAAACGACTCCCCTTAAAAAATCTTTTCTGGGGAAAAAATGTTGATGTTTTTTAAAACAAAATATTTATACATTTTATCGTTACATTTTTAAAAAGTTCAATTTGCTTGATTATTTAGTAAATTAAAACAGACAGATGATCAGCTAATTCCAATTTTATTGTCAACTCCTTCTTGTACAGACGGTGATTATTTATGGCACTAATAAATTATAGCAAGAAATATTTTTTAAAAAGAATCTGCATTTTTATTTGTCTTATAACAAATAGGTATAACTTTTTAAATTCGTTTATAGCACTAGGTCTTATTAATTATTATCTAAAACATTTCAGCTGAATGTTTGCCATGGTATTTTGGTCATGGATGCCAATCTTCATGTGGCTGTACGAAAAGCAATACAAATTATTGTAACAGTTTGACTGGTCAGTGTGTTTGTAAAATTGGTTGGACTGGCAGTGACTGTTCTCAGAAATATGATGCTTGCATATCTAATCCATGTCCAAGCAATTCTGTTTGCTTTAGTCAAAACTTATATTACAGTTGCTTGAGTCCTGTTTCAAGTAAGTTTACTTGCAAATTTTATGCATGATTTAATCAGTTAGTACCTTTTTTCATTTCTTAAATTTGGACAGGTATCATGTTTATTTGTTTAAAATCAGTTTTTTAATGCTATAACAAACTTTCAAGGTTAAATATAGTTTATATTCAAGAAAGCGGTTAGAATTTATTTAAATTATCATTAACATGAAATAAACAAATCTGTTATTTAATAGGACAGAAAAATAAGAATTTATTAAGTTATTAATGATTTTTAGCATCATTCTTTTTGAACTTGCTTGGTTCAATTTTTTTAAAAATTTAATTTTATATAAAAGCAGCAACACTATATTTATACTAAATACAATTGTCAAGTGGTATTTTTTTAAAATTTATTTCTACAATACTCTTACTAAATAATTCTTGAAATTTAATTAAGCAATTAAAAATATAGTTTATTATGTTTTTTAGCATGCACTGCTAATTTGAATATGCAGCTTGGATACATCTCAAGTCCACAGTATCCACGTAATTATTTGAATTATGGATCATGTAACTGGACAATCACAGGCCCTACAAATAGTGTAGTTTCTCTGAGGTAAGTAATTTGCAAGCAATTATTGCTACTATCCATGATAGTGACACATTTAAAAAGTATAAATGTTGAAAACCACTGGCAAGGTAAGATAATGGTCGTTTCACAAACATACTTTTGTTTTTTACTTTTATATATTTTTTGTACTTATTTATTACAAGCTAGCCAACTAAAATCAGACAATGATGTTTTCAGAAAATTGTTACAAATTTTTGCCCCACATTAGAATAACAAGGTTCACTTTTCATCGAACCAAGATATTCACATTTGAAAATTTGATGTTAAGTAGGCCTATATACAGTTAGAAACTTGTTATTCTGTACTTCCTACACAATTGTCTCATGATACTATACAGCTTTCATATTTTTGACCATGATAGATTAATACATGGACCATAACCCGTTGGCCATAACTATTTTTTTCACAAATATGACTTAGAGCCTTGTTAGGATAAATGAGAATATTATATTGGCAGAACATCGTTAGTGCACCAGTGACTCATGGGAGAACCTTAATTATTCGCCTTATAAATTTCCAAATAAATAAAGAAACAATAGGAAGTATAAGTAGATGGGCAGAAGAATATGTAGCAGTAAAATATGGTGTTATTCATGCATGCGCCTGCTACCGAAATGCCCATTTACCCTCTTCCAATTCTCCAAGTTCAAAATTATTTTTATAGATACATGGCCATCTCCGGGACTGGTTTTAGTTTTGTGCCACTGTTCATGAATTGAAGCCATCTTCATTGGATCAGTAGTGAAACATAGTGAAACAACACTGATCATACCAGATGGCAATCATCACACATAATAAAAGTATTCTTTTAAAGATTTTAATGGTGTGTCTAAAAAAAATGTTATTCTTACTTACTTAACCAATGAAGCAGTTAAGCCATGTTTCACCTTAAAATCATAAGTTCCCATCACACTTGGATGGAATGAGAAAAGGAAGCATGCAGTTTAACAAATAAAGTAGAAGATTTATGATGATGGCAATACTTTTCAACAAAAAAAAAGTTAGTTAATTATAATTGTAAACAATAATGGGTATTAAGACCTTAAGATAATAATTTTTCACTACCCCCTTTATCCTTTAGTTT